>CATIXQ010000036.1:2785874-2832732 GCA_949711755.1 Leptidea juvernica
CATGTAAAATTATGCGTACCGCGCTGTAAGAAATTTTCACTTCAAAAAATTAAAAATAGACATACGTAATTCACCTAAATAAATCAGTTGTCCTTAATATCATTTCGGAGCAACCTGTAAGTAGGTACTCTAGTAGCCGCGCGCTAACGTACTAACTAACACCTACTGCGTCTCTAGTCGTGCGTTCACTGAGGATGATAAAAAATTGGTTTCCTGAAAATATATAATTTGTTTGAGAATTTTAAAATAATCACTTTAATTTTTACATTTTTTTTTATGATTAAGATTAAATACCCCTACACGTGTTTTCAGTTATGTCATGTTATGTCGTCATTGCAACTCCACGCTGTATAATAATATTTTAAATATTATAAACGAAGTATTAAAACACAAGTAGTCTGTTGGTCGAGTCGAGAAAACTTCATCGCGCTGTGTTAGTAAAATCATTCGCTTTGTTCTCTCTGTCAATATGACCGCTTGTAATAACTGTGGTATACTTAATATCGACTTTTTGATAGGTACTGTATTATATTATGGCTGGATTTAGTACTCGGCCGACGGTGAGCGATGACGTCGGTCAAGCGTAGCTATAACTATAAAAACATATGAACGCGTACATTCCAGCGCTGATGAATTGCTACGCGCGTACAGCTACGTCGCGCCGACGAGAATCGTCGGTCCGATGCCGCGCTACGGCGATATATAAGTGGGTTCAGTGCGACGCCGACCGAACAACTTACCAAACAGTTTGTAAATACTGCGTAATAAGAGGTTGGACTGCCTAAGTAAAAGTTGAAAAAGTGCAGTAATTTGACATAACTTTTTACTAGTAGTAATTTCAGTATCGCGATTGGCGACGAAGTGTAATCCGGCTAAATTTGAAAGCGAACAGTTGCTTTATGTTTCAGCTTTTTAAAAGATTATAGCCGTCATCTGTCAATCTATCAATGACTGCATGTTATATACAATCGAGTGAATCGCTTTTTTCTTAGAGAGTTTCGCTAGGCTGCAACCGACCATACGCGCGTGCGGTCAACTGTACACGTCGAATTAAGTTTGCTGTCAGCTGAGCGCTAGAAGACCATGCTCGATTCACGTTGGTCGAGCACTAAATCCAGCCAAAGCGATATTGGCAAATAGTTAGAGATATCATGGATTAATTATTGATGAAGGATTATCGACGCTCCTATACATCTCCTAAAAAGCCGATGTTTTATTGTTAACAATGTTTATTTTATATCATTATAACATATTTATGTAACTTATTTATTGAAATTATTTTGTTATTTTTTCGAGTTGACACCCTCGTTGCCCATTAAGCAACAAAGTTGTACTTTATTCTTTGTCTTTTGAATGTAGTCGTGTAATAGATTTTATCTACTGGGTGTAGACTTTAGTAGTAGTGCTTTAAATAATCTATTAAATATTCTAAAACAGTTAGCTTATTGCCAACATTAAAACACCCAATGTCCTATTAACGATTACATCATCCAAACGAGTGTTGTAATGTTGTAATGAATTTCATTACAACACTCGTTTGGATGATGTAATGGTTACTAGGACTGGCTTTTTTAATGTTAGCAGTAGGCTAACTGTTTCAGATTCATTTATAGAGGATTCATATTATGGGTGTAGATAAAGTCTTGTATGCAACTGTTGATTATTAGGTATTAAAACACTCATGAAAATAAACCCACAGTTGTGTTTTAATACCCCTTATTACACAACAGTTGCATAAATAACAATAACGCCTTTTGTGTATCTATTCGACGGGCAGACTAAATTAGCTTGCATTATTTTCATAATATCGAGAGTGTCGTAAAAACTCCTTTCCATTATATAAGTTGAATAACGTTTCTCAATTTGCTTGTAATAGGATATATATAGGTTTAAGCATAGATTGTACGCATTGAACTTGTAATTTGTGTAACAAATGATTATACAATATATCGGATTAACGATAATAACTGTTGCAGTATTACCGATCACAACTATTGTGAATGGTATAGATTATTGTTGAACATCTCTTTTATTAATTAAGAATATTTAGAAGGTACATTTATCGATATGTTAAAGTTGACACAATGTTTATGTAAGTATCGGCCCTGGCATGGATTATAAGCGAACTTTTTGGCGCGCATGCAGTATTAAAGCAAGGTACTGTACAATTCCCGCAATTTGGAGATGGACAGGCCAAACATAAATCTCCATTCAAAAACACCGTTCGCATATTGACGACTGTGTGCTGATATTAGTTAATGGTTTTATTTGATGTGTTTGCCTGTACCTAAAGTAAGCAATATGGCGGCCTGGTCCCTCTCCCAACGCGCGGGCCGGGTGGTGGCAGAAGATCCATGTCGGTGTTTATCCAGCTTTGAAAATATTATAATCCGGATAGTTTTAATAGGAAAATACTTTTATTAACTTTTGAAAACTTGTTTATGAATTATTCTTGTCTTAAATGTAAAACTAAAACCGTGATATTATGGCAAACATGGCATGTAACTTAAGAGCTAAAACAAGGTCGAATAATCGTATAAAATAGACGTATGATTTAGTATATTTAGGATTTTAAGACGCTTTATTTTCGACAACTCTGCTAATTTGACTTTAGTAATAAAATGCGGATGTATTTCACATACTCTCCCGCGCAAAATATTTGACAGTGACAACAACGCACTGGCAAATAACAAGAGTCAGCGTATGGCTGTAATATAACAACAATAACTAATTAATTTAATTTATTTGTCGTATTTATAGTTCGCGAGGTATATTTTATACAAAGCAACATGTATGGAGCCTTCACATGTTGCATCCACTCGCTGGTAACAGAGGAATCAAATTATAGTTAATCATTGATGTGGAAAATTCTAACATTCAGTTAGAGCCTTGTTTTGAATCACCTCAATTTAATCATTAGTGAATAGTGATTAAATATATATTTTGTAATTGTATTTTGCACAAGATGCAACACTCAACATAAAATTCAAATAGATAATATTGTTAGAGGCATTTCAATGTTATTTCTGTCAGTTTTAAGGGCTCTTGTATCAGTCAATGTAGGTTTTCTATTGTCGCCGAGGATTAGTTTTATTAAGAATTAGCTAATAATGTTAATTAACATTAGTGTTAGAAATAAGTCCATATGCAATATTAATCTTATTTCGAGACCGATATCCCCCTCCGTACCAAAAGTAAGGTTCTTTGCCGCCTTTTAGTCGTAAGTAATATATTTTATTTTAGCTATTGCGTTATAAAATTTTATTGATTGATATGAAATATCGTACATACCTATGTTAAATGTCCGATTGAGCTAAGGTTCTGTAACCGTTCATTCAGCTAACTTCTGGCCCAGGAGTAGCATACGAGGGATATAATAAATTATGTATTATGAATTCTTAATATTATGTTGTTCGCTTATTTTTAATGTCGCTATCGGGATGTTTTCTCGTGTAGATCGTATGTGCATTAGCTAGATAATAATGTTGAAACGTACACTTTGTTGTATAAAATTGTGTAAGGGTTCAATAGTTTTAATTGACATAGATTCCAAATTTGTTCGTGCAGGGTATCTCTATGGAAGAGTATAGACTAGAGTCTATATAGTCCACTGACCTCTACTATATACCACTGGACTGGCGGCTGTCAAAGTGCTTTTGTGCCTGTTTGATATTCGCCATTTTGGCGCTGTTGGCCATGTAGCGAGAGTCTACGGTACTAAAACTAGTGATGACAGCCTCAGCAAACATCGAAAGATGGTGAGAAACTATTTAAAAAAAAATATGTACTTTATTATTTTGATTCTAGAAGTATATAAATAACCCAGAAAACGAACGAAATTAATTCAAAATGCAAAAATACTTCAGAGTATTGTACGTTCCTTCGCAGCCATTTGTATTATACGTCAAAATTAGTTCACTGGAAGCTCGCGAGTGGCGCTTCAAACAGGAACAAAAAATTTCATTTTTTTTTTCAATTATCAAACGTATGGAACAGCCTGTCCAGTGGTATTTATACAGGTCAGTGATATAGTCTAAACTAAGCCGGGTTGTAGTGTACTGTTCTGTATATTGCCCAGTACCGGTTCCCAGAAAGTTCTGTACTATCGTATAATGTAGAAATCTATTCAGCAAAGCTTCTATGAAATTTTTATTTGTTTTAAAATATATTTGTGTCTGCTATTGTGTTCGTGATTGAGTAATGTATTTTTTGTGCCTTTAATGAAATTCTCAATGTGTTTTAGGCTGAAAGTTTAGTTTTAAGTTTTTAACGTTACATATCAGTACTAACTCCAAATGACTTGCACCGGGTTTTTAATAGTATAACGGCTATTTTATTTCATTATGTTAAGACGAAGATTTTTTAAACACAAATCTAATTAAGTGTAATTAAACCTTTAATAATCGGAGTGGTTGAAAACATACGAATAGAGATGCCACGAAAATCCAGCTACAATGCCGATTAAGGCTACCTTATAATATATATTTGCGCGAGTTGAATGCAGTCGGCGCCTGGGGCAAAAAGCGGAAACATCCCCCCCGCCTTGACTCTCGCGCCTGCAGTGTAGTGCTGTGCCGTAGTCGTCGCTTACCGTGTTATCGTGTTAATACTAAAGTTGCGATCGCGTGTTATTTTTATGATTTTAATAATGACTTTTCCGAGTCCATCAGATTCCGTTCCAAAAGGAATCTTATTTATCGCCAAGCCCGAAAAATGGCAAAAAATGTTTAAGAAAGGCAGAACAAAAATTTAAGATTTAATTATTAGGTTAAAAAGATATAAAAATTAATAAAATATTTTTTTTCATCTTTTTAACCTAGTAAACTTGAAGCGTTGTTTAAATTTATCGACACACTCATGATTGTGGTCATCAATTAGGTCACATCACTATCGCACTCCTGAACTCTGCATTCAACTCGTGCGATATCTGTATATTAAATATCATTGCCTGGTTTCACTGCAGCGTAGTGTGAAGCTATTTCAAGGAGCGGGTATACTTTATGAAAGCATTATTGGCTGCTATCAACTATTTCTGAAAAAAGTTATATTCACTCGTCACTCCTTAACTCTGATAAAATTTAAGTATTAATTAATCTGTTTTGAGTAATGCGTTTGTTTCCTTAGTGATTTAATCTTTAAACAATTTATTATTTCAAATTAAGAGTTGAACAACACGTACCAAGGTTTTTGATCCATGCGTTAATCGAACGCGAATCTCGAGCTGTTGGCTCAGAGCTCTCAGACGGAGCCCGAGAGGTGCGGCTTCGAGTCCCGCATCTGAATACTTATTAGTGACTGATATTCGTGGCATTTCTGCAAATAATCCTTTTGTATTTTTCCTTAATCCCTCCGGATTACTAAATCCAATGAAAATATATTTTTTTTCTCTTAAGTTGTAGACACAAAGTCAACATTAAATTTAAGCTTATATTAGTGACAGATATTCAATGATACGGAGTAAGATATAGACGATAAGCTGTTATTAACAAGCCCCTCTATTATTACTGTCCAAACAAATAACTTCACTAGGGAAGGTATTTAGATGATTTTATCATGTAAGTAATAATAATAATAAGTTTATTTTGTTTATCTCTTCAGGCATTGGTCAAGATAGAATGGTAAAATGCTGTTTCCATTTTAAATCAAATACTGTAATACCTCGACTTACGCGATATTCAATCGATAACTAGCGATTGTCGCGTAAACTTTTTATGATTATCTCTCAGGGGTCGGTCCCTCATGTCTGAGGATCCTGGTCGTCATTTGGGTTATCTGGAGTGGATGATCTGCCTCCACCGGAAACTGTCCGGCGCGTGTCTTACAACCGTTGAGAATTTGGATGATGGTGATGAGAGCGACAATACTTATTTTTACCAAATTTTCCAAAATTCAAAGTATTTAATAATTATTGAGCAGACAACTTTGATAATAGAGGGTAAAAGACCAAGCGGTCTAGTCCTAAACGATGGTCGGATTAAATTTCATAAAAATCTTAAAGCGGAACCGACCTAGTTGGCCAATTGAATTTGAGTTCATAAGAGAGAGAGAGAGATCATGCATCTAGGAACGTCTAAGAAGAGAAGATAATAATAATAACAAACTTTATTGTACTAAAACAGTACCTTCAGTAGTTTATAGAGAGTCAGGTCAGCTTGCGATTGCGAACGACTCTCGTAAGTTGCAGGAGTTGCGAGTTAACTAACAGTCAGTCAGTCACCACTAACTGCGTGTTCGCACGTAAAATAAATTGATTAAAAAATTAAACAGAGGGCAACAGTTAGATATTATGGAGACTTTTACATCAAAATAAACTGTTTTGCAATTTTTTTATGTGTATTTATTATCCAAAAATAAAATATTATGTTAACTATTTAAAGTTTTTGCTCACTCGATTATCGCGTAAGTTCCAGGTATTACTGTACATAAAATGTCAGTGTCAAACTTATAATATTATTATGTTCTGTAGTCGCTCTAAATGTAAATTATACATAAGGGACGATAAGATTAAAATAATCAAAATTGTTTACGAGATTCTTTTGAGTAAGTTGTCTGATTTTTGTATTTGATTTGTTCATGGTCGTCAAATTGAAATCGCACACGTTAGTCGAAAATATTTTTGTAAAAAGGGCTCGTATCAGACGTATTTAAAATATAAGAGGAGGACCAAATATAGGGGGTTAATTACACATTTTGTCAATAAACCGTAATCAATAGGTACAGTAAGTTTTAGTTCATATTTCATTTATCTAAATATAGCGACGTACCTACCTAAAAATTGTTAGTTTCTGAGATAATTTATACGTCTTGATAGAGCAACGTGACAAGCTACGTCTTACACTTGCGCTTTGTATGTCACTTTGTGTTAGTGTGCGTGCATTGCTCAAAATATAGGTTAACTGTCAACCTCAATTTTTTTTCGACGTATTCACAATCAATCTCATTATCTATCTAGGCGTATAAATGATCTAAGGTGATAGGAGAATCGAACAATAAATATAAAAGTCAAACAAAAATAAGTTTAAAGAAAAAAAAGCAGATTCCAAAAAAAATATTCGGTTTGTAATAAAAGTATTGAGGTCCATAAGATATTCAACAAAATAAATGTATAAAATACTGCAATCGACCATGTTGATTGAAACATGACGTCACGGCTCTAACTATATCTATAACCATCAAAGTTTTGATTGTTTTATTCGGAGCTATTACGATAAAACAATGTCTCAAGCTTAGACTTACAATATACCAGCGTATATACGAACAAAGCGTGCAAAGGAGAAAAGATCTCAAACCGAGATACAGCAAGGCATAAAAGGCATTTATTTTCTCAAAATTGATTGCTTTGGAATTCTTTTTGATGTCATTTCTAATATACTAGATACTACTACCGCTTCGGAAACAAATGGTGCCCTGAGAGAGAAGAAGCGGTGCAAGAAACTCTCCCAGCATTCTTTTTTTTTTTTTGCGCACTTTTTTATCAAACATACAATATTGTACTGGTATTGCTGCTAACCGATAGTGCAAGTAACCGATTTTTTAATTTTTATATTTTGAAATCATTCATTAACGCACACATTCAGAAATCAAAACTGGTCACACATTATGGGGCTGTCCGGTTGTATATACGCTAGTATAGTCCAAGTATAGCCTAAGAAGTGACGTCATATGGGTCGCCATGACACTTGATGATTAATAAAAATGCAACAGCTTCTATTTTATTGGTAAAATAAAGTTTTTTTTCGAAGATAGTCCTATCCAAAATCTGTTATAATGCCTATTTTTGTGGATTTAGTTTAATTACATGGTATTAACTCGCTTGAAATCGCAAATTCAAAGCGATTTGTTATTTGACCCTCGTCCTTTTTGTTAAATTATCAATTGTTATTTAATACCTTACCAAAACTACTTCTGTAGATTTTAACTAAATTATATTAATATAATTGTGACTAATTATTAATAAATTTATATTATTTTAACAATGGGCTTGAACTAGTTTTGTAATAATATTTTATTCTTATTGGGGATTTTGATGATACATTCTTTATTCAGAATACAGAACAAACGAGAAACCGTCAACGCTCTCAGTAGTGAGGCGGCGTTGCGTCAACTCCGCCAGAACGTTGTTGTTCATTAAATTATCAATAACAGTCTGACAACTTGATGCACGACCGTCCCACGGGTTGACAGACGGTAGGGGGGCCAGGGTAATATAATAATAGTAGTCTCACGTGTTGCCCTTCCGCGCAACACCACCCCGTCCCGTCACCCACTGTCACCCAGTGGGACGGTCGTGCACCAAGTTGTCGGACTATAGCAATGGCCGAGCCGCGTACTGTGTACAACGAGTTGCAGTTGTGTTTTTAAATAATTACACCTATGTGTGTGGTACAACTTGCAAAATGCTACCAGTCATGCGAAAAAAAATGAATGAGATTACATTTCATCTATTAGTAGCACATTGTAAACTCATTTTATTAAAATATTGATTTTTTTTAAATAATCCCTAAAAGCGGTAATGTATGGAACGTTGGTTGCCACAATGAGCTGCGTAGAAGTGTGATTGAACACTCCGTTTGTTCTGTATTCTGAAACTCTTAATACCAAATTACCTATACAACCTCTATTGAATATCAACCACTTTTCGATTATTTTTATATGATACCTGTTTATATGTTCATATGGATAAGTATAGTGGTAATTCTAGGTCCAGACGTTTCTAATGTATTAGATTGAATAAAATCAGGTTCTCATAAGTTGTACGAAGACTTTTTCTTAGTATTTACAAATCCAATACCTTTTCCCTTACATCATTTATGCGTCTAGATCAGGGGTGCTCAAGCTTGAACTGCTGGCGATCTACCTCAAGTTAGACTACGATCGATCGACTCTTGAGAGGCTTCAAGTATGTGTGATGAAGGATTGTCGTCCAGGTAGTGTCACGATGACATAGATATTAGTTTTGCGCACAATATGCATTTTTTTTGTCAAGGTAAGTGTAGGTCTGCTCCAAATGTCAATGAAATAAACTTATAATTATTAAAAATGGCGAGTTTATTGGTTCTTACAAAACAAACGTGTTCTAGTGTCTAAAGTCCTAAACTTACTAGAGTTTGGATGTTGAATCAGCATGTCCTGAGCATACTTTTCATAAGATAAGTCTTAATTACCGATTTTAGTTACCTAAAACAAATTTGTGAATAGTTCTACGGACTTTTTTCTCGAATTGGAGTAAAAAGCACTGCAGATCGACCTGTCTACCGCGATAGATAGATGTGACAGCAGAAACGTCAAAAAATTTGACAGGTTGACAGTTACAGTTACTCTATTTAGAGCAATGCAATAAAACAAAGTGACATACAAATTGCGAGTAATAAACCTGGCCTGTTTTCATCTGTTGTCTAGGAGCAACAGACTCCTTAGACGTATAAATTATCTACGACCTTTTCCATTACAAAAATCGTAAAATAAACCGCACTATGTGTGTCCGGTACCAATATAAAATTAACTTACATTTTTAAGCGCTGAAACGGTTTCCATAATCAAAGGTAAAATAATGTAGTAAATCTCCGGGAAGGCGCCCTTGTAAACAAGTAATAACCTTTTTTGCAGAAGTACCTATATGGTTTAAATTTTTTTCAATCCTCAAATGCTGTTCTATTTACTACGAGTAAGAAAATTTTGGAGGACTGGAAATTATTATTGCTTGGTGCGTGTATATCACTGCACTTGTGTAAGTAAATGTGTGTCCAGTCTATTTTTAAAGGAGACCTGATTCCTGCCGCCGAATTCCACCTTCGCACGACACGCCACAAGTTAGGATATCATCCCTACGATCTGGATGTGTGGCTGTCCTCCACAGTGCGGTTTTCAAGGAGCTTTCTTCCACGTACCTACTACAAAGCTGTGGAATGAGCTTCCTTGTGTGGTGTTTCTGGGACGATAAGACATGGGTACCTTCAAAAAAGCGCGTTCACCTTCCTTAAAGGCCGGTACCGCTCCTGAGATTACTCTGGTGTTGAATGAGAATGTGGGCGGCGGTGATTACTTAACACCACGTGACCCGTACGCTCGTTTGTCCTCCTATTCCATTAAAAAGAAAACTGAGAGGCACTTATCACTGTTTGTGATAGTCTATTCCATGTTTCCACAACTCGATTTGCCAGAAAGTGATGTATGGGATTGCTTGTACTCAGATTGCGTGATAGTTTTAACGAGTGTTCCCCGAGTGCAATGCTTGTTTTTCAGGACGTTCAGCTGATGGTAATTGATACGCCCTGCCCAATGTAGTGTCGCTCAGGATCCTTGAAAAACCCTAAAAATTCTAGGCGGCACTACAACTGCGCTCGTCGCCTTGAGACATAGGATGTTAAGTCTCATTTGTCCAGTAATTTCACTAGCTACGGCGCCCTTCAGACAGAAACACAGTATTGCTTACACATTACTGCGTCACGGCAGAAATAGGCGCCGTTGTGGTACCCATAATTAGCCGGCATCCTGTGCAAAGGAGCCTCCCACTAGTAAATATACATATTGTATACAAATGATTTAAGTTTTCTTTAGTGTTAATTCCGCCAATATTTGTTTTTAAAACAATTCGACACGTGTTTCGCCTCTACACGAGGCATCCTCAGGACGTGTTGTCTCGCCAAAATCTGGCACGAGATAATATTGGCGGAATTAACACTAAAGAAAACTTAAATCATTTGTATAATTATGGATTTCCGCAAAGTAACGCCTAATTCAATAAAAATACATATTGTATTCAAAACAGAAATGACTGCAACGTCAGTGACAACATTGGAAGTCGGAACTCTTGGAGCCTCTGCTCGGAAGCATATTAAAAGGCATAAAGGCATTTATTTTCTCAAAATTGATTTCTTTAGAATTCTTTTTGATTTAATACATTCATTGTCTATCAAAAACTATAAAATATACATAAAATGGTCGCGGTACAGGAATTGTCAGAGCATGATTTAATTCGACGAAAAATGCATGTAAAAAATTCCATTGATAGTTTACCTCACAATGCACTTGTTTTGCATGATAATGCACATCATAGGTGTGTTAATGAGCAAAACACGTGTTAAAGCAGTGACAAAAACATAATAAAACCTAATGAGTGCAGAGTTTTTGCCATAGCAGACTCCATACCTATATTATATTCATGACAGTTCAGTTAACTGAAGTAGGCGGACATTTTGCAGGCTCATTGATTATATAACGATCAAAATTCACAACATATCATAAAAATCAAAACTCATATGTTCCTATTCTGTTATAACAACCTACAATGCCAATATTGCTGTACACATGCTTGATGTTCACGAGAGTAAGTGATGATCCACACAATATATTCTTTGAATCAGAAGAATAACAGTTATTAATTTTTATTAATGATATATAAGAACATAATTTTATGCTATCTGTTGTGTATTACAACTAGCGCTGCTAATTCGATATAAATATTTATTGAAATGGACTGTATTTGATTATTTTATAATTGAGGAATTAATGTGAGCCCTCTTAGATAATATTAGACCTAAATGTGCAAAATAGGGCCAAAGATAAAATACTAACCACAAAACTTAAATTTCCTCGCCGCTTCCTGCCTCGGATCCAGCACCTTAACCTCCATCCAGCTCGATGCACGGCACTCGTAAAAAGGAGACTTATGAATCGAAACCGTTACGTAAGACGCAACAATAGAGCATGGGGGTTTTCAGAGTGCAAAGTGACACTAGTGTGTCGCGTTGACAGCTGTCACTTCGACAAGATGAGGGTAGTTATAAAATATAACTTTTGCTGTTCTTCTATCCATCACCATAATTTGCACATTGATCGAACACTATCAATGCCACAATAACCTAAAACTAAGTAATTTCAAAGTTCTTCTACGACTAGATTCTTTCAATGAAGGTTATAAGTAGATATAAATTATTAAAAATAATTCAAAGGACATTAAAACTGAAACAAGATTTTTTGTACATAAACTTTATTTCGATTTAAAATGTAAATAATGAAAATTCTTCTATAAGGAAAGCTAAGCATCTTATAAAAATATCTTTATGCCTCGACTGAACATTATGATGATGAGTTACACATTAACTAACTTAGGTGATAACATAGACCCAACAACACGTATAGACCGCGCAGACCTTTACACTAAACTTTCTTCGATTAAGAGATGCCACATTAATAATACAAGGAATGCAATAAAAATATACCACGCCAAATACGGTTATAATTTTAAATGTCGTGTTTATAAAATTTATATTGATGTGGAAAGTACAATTATAATCATAGGTGAGATAAGACCCTGAACAATAATCCATTACTGTGGGGTTTATAGAACTATGATCCTTCGTCTTGTACGTCCTACTACATAATATTAATATTATAGTGGTCCTCTTATGCTATATTTGCTTCAGTATCTAAAAACGAGGTTTAATGAATATCGCTTTGCTCATAAGAAATGTCTTCAAAAATTTCCTCAAAATATTATAAAATTTATGATAAAATTTTTAATCGATGTTTTTTATGCAACTTGCATAACAAATCGCTTAAATTGTCATTTTTTAATTTCTATAAGCATTCTTTTAACATGAACCTTCCCAAAATCGGCAGTGCCTTAGATTTTTCAGATACACCAAAACCGAAAGTGCCGTACGGCACCCTACTCCCTCACCAAGTTTTGATTCTTATTTTGTTTATAAGAGGGTTTATTTTGAATGGTCTTATAGCTTGTTTCGGTATCTTTCTGATAAATTCACTCTAATCATTCTAATAATTATAAGAAATCTATTGCGTAAACAAATGCTGCGCGAGCGCCTAAGAGCGCCAATTCGCTTAGGTTAAAACATATTTAAATGTAATTAGAAACGCGATATTGATAAACCTTGTTCTTAAACATCGGATACCTACTATATATCTATTTATCACAATAACATCGAACTTTCAGCATTAAACTCTTTGCACTTCAACTCTTCTTAATCAGCATTACTAATTTAGAATAAGCACTAATTATCCGACGCAAGTGCACTAAATACTTGTAAATTAAAAACATCACATTTTAAAAATATATTTTGTCAATAGTTATAATTAGTTCGACACGTGCGTTGTGAAGTCGCGCCATTAAAGAAGCGTTTTATAAAAAGTAGCCGTTTTCTATCGATGGTATTATATTTTAATAATTAATTCCAATTTTTCTACCGTTTGTCAAAAACAGCCATAACAACGCCTTTTTATTGGCGCGCGTTATATCGTAGACAATAACTAGGCTTTGAGTACACAAAATATCCGAACTATTTGAAACATATCCTAAAAAAACTTATAAAATAAAGGACATGCAAACTCGTGTTTTAAGTGTAATCAAAAACCGTACTTTTTGCTTTTGTATTTATGTTTAATTTGTCGTACTAAGTCATTTAAACAGTAGGTTACAAAGTTATGTCATTACAAGGTTAGATACGAGTTTGATAGTCATGTAATGAATGGGCGTGGTAGAGGGAGAGAGTGTGAGTGTGTGTTTGCGGGTAGTTTTAAGGCAGGGGTTTGTTCTCGGGGATGGTGGGGGACGTAGCCCCGCTAGCACTGCGGCTTGCGTCCGTATCGAAACTGTGGGTCGAGTTCGACCTTGACGCCACTTTTCCCTGAAAGTATAGTAATTATCACTATATTATCTTATATATAAAATTCTCGTGTCACAATGTTAGTTATCTTACTCCTCCGAAACGGCTTTACTGATTTGGCTTTACTGATTTTTACCAAATTTTATATGCATATTCAGTAGGTGAGAATCGGCTACTATCTATTTTTCATCCCCCTAAATGTTAAGGGTAGTCCACCCCAAATTTTTTGTCATTCTTTTAAATTTATTTTATTATGATTCGGCATTGAAAAATACATACAAATTTAAATTTTCGCTCTTCTACGATCTACAACTATTTTTGTATCACGATTTTTATATTATTCTGTTCCACCCACCAAACCGATATAGGGTTGCAAGATGGCAATCGAATACAATAATTGTAGTACGATATATTTGGTAGGTCTGAGAATCGGTTGCATCAAAATTTTGATAATTAATGTTTTTTAAATATGTTATATAGCAAAACGACGTTTGCTGGGTCAGCTAGTATTATATAACAAAGTCCTCCACCGCGCCTGTCTGTTCGCGATAAACTCAAAAGCTACTGCACCGATTTTGATGCTGTTTTCACCAATGGATAGCGTGGTTCTCGAGAAAGGTGTTAATATTTAACTTGTTATGTTTGTATCATCAGCATAAGCCGGAAAACGTCCACTGCTGGACTAAGGCCTCTCCCAAAGATTTCCACGACGATCGGTACTGCGCTGCCCTCATCCAACGATCTTGACCAGATCGTCGGCCTACCAAAACTGCGACTTCCGGTACGTGGTCGCTATTCGAGTACCTTACTGCCCCAACGGCTATCTGTCCGTCGAGCTATGTGCCTGCCTACTTCAGTTTCGCAGTCATATGGACTATGTCTGTAACTTTGGTTCTCCTACGGATCTCCTCATTTGTGATTCAATCTTAAAGGAAACTTCGAGCAAAGCCCTCTTTGGAGTTATGTGTTTAACGATATTTGTTGGAGGTGTCGAAAAAATAAGCCGTCTGGGAGCTTTCAACGAAAATCCTTTGAGATTTAACAAAATAATGTATCGTGGAATTAGGGTACTATTCTAATACTATACTATTTTAATACTTAAAAAAAATGGCAAATATAAAGCGATAATGTAAAAGTTGTTTACATAAATACGATATTTTATCCTTATCATTTTATTACTACATGTTAGAAAATTATTCATTTCCGATGGCTTTAGACCTAAGTACATAAATCCCTAATATTTAGTTACATCATTTTCTTTTATTGACAGAACAGGGTCTGTCGTGTCAGCTAGTTAGTAATAAAACGGATGAAAGTAGTTTGGCCAAATACCTGATAAAAAACAAGCTTCGAGACATGGAGCCGATATTTTGAAGCATAACATATGTATTTGTAATGAGTTTGATTTGAATATTTTCATACTATAGGTAAACACATATTAATATATAAATATAGATTTTTTTAGGCAGCCTGTACAATTTTTTTCTTAATAGATGTACCTACATCTAAGGAAACAAAGAAAGAAGAAGATAGCTGAATTTATATACATTTTAATATATTAAAATGGGTTTTTAATTCGTGACACTACAGTTACACCAAAGTCTTATCAGTTTGTTTGTTGAAACTGTAGTCAATATTAATTTGAAGTCACTGAATTTCGATATCTAATCTGTGGGTATATAAATCATCTACTTACATGTAGAGCGTAGTCTACGTAATTTAAAAATAATTAAGACTAATGTGTACATGTAAATATGTGGACATAAAACAGTGATTAATTAATTAAAAACCTAACACCAGATACAATGTGACGACCTATATAGCCCAGTGGTTAGTGACCCTGCCTACTGAGCTAAAGGTCTCGGGTTCGAATCCCAGTTTGTGCACACATTTATATGATGAATATGAATGTCTGTTTCCGAATCATGGATGTTTACATATGTATTTATGTATGTTTAAGTATATTGTATTAAATATATCGTTATCTTGTTCCCATAGTACAGGCTATGCCTAGTTTGGGGCAAGATAATTTGTGTCAAAGTGTGTCGCTCAGAGGGCAATGGAGAGGGCTATGCTCGGAGTTTCCCAAAATCGAATTAGAAATGAGGAGAAACAAAGTCACCGGCATAGCCCAAATAATTATGAAACCGAAGTGGCAGTGGGCAGGGCACATAACTCTAAGTTAGCAAAGTCCGCGAATGGCGACCACGTACCGGAAGACGCAGTGTTGGTAGGCCCCCACAAGATGAACCGTCGATCTGATCAAGATCGCCGGAATAGGTTGGATGAGGGTAGCGCAGGACCGATTGTCGTGGAGATCTTTGGGGATCGCCTTTGTCCGGCAGTGGACGTCTTCCAGCTGATGATGATGAAGCAAGATTATTATTTCCCGGTCACAGGGTTCGTATTACCTTGACGTTTTCATAAGCGTAGCCCATACGCTCCTCTATGGAACGGAAGGACTCGGAGTTGCGCATCTGGCCTAGCTTCTGGGTGACGCCGGCCGTGATGCCGCCGAAGATGGAGGTCGTCTTCTCCGCCGTTGTCTTTATCACAGATTCAGTTTTTTGGTATCTGAAAATAAACGAGAAACACCATGGTGACATACCTGACTCCTTACCATTATCATCGTTTTAAATTATTGAATCATTAAGAGAAAATCAAAGAAATTAACACTTTGACTGTTGCTTCTCAATATATTCTTGATAATGTAATGTACGTTCATAGGCACATAAGTGAATTTGCTAGAAACTGTCTTAACCATAATGTTAACACCAGGAACAGACATAAACTTATAATGCCTACTACTCTCTAAGGCGAATTAGTAAATCTTTTGTGGGGCGATGTATATGCTTTTACAACAAGATCCAAGAAAATGTTCAAAATAAAAGTTAAAAAGCGTTTAAAAGGGGTAATAAAGGTGACTATAATATAAATGACTTTCGTAATGATACCACAGATTGAATGGAGCGACCGATCAGGCTATTAAATAATAAGTTTTATTGTACAATATTACTTTGTAAACATATTTTATTGATGAAAAAAAGCCCGCTGAGTTTGTTGCGCCCATTCTTCTCAGGTCTGAGGCATATGTTTTGGAATGGGTGGTAGTTTCTGACTTTCAATAAGTGATGTCACAATCTATTTTTAATAAAAATATTTGAATTTGAATGTATTACAATGGCCTATACAACGGTTCTCAATGAAATAACTTCAACAAACAACCAAACAATAGAAATTGTTGAACAACTTTTTGCGGTATTTTTAGATCGATATTGTTTTAGATAGGCAACTTAAAAATAGCGTACACGCGCGTTACTAACGGCCGTTCCTAATATACTATCTATAGATAGAGATAAATTACTACCTTCTACTGTCAGTAATTAGCTGTCAATAATCTGAAGCTGTCCCAATATACCCGATAAGTCATTCTTATCGCCTTATACTGGGACGCGTGAATTGCAATTCCCATACAAACTTCTATCGCTGGTAAGCTATACGTCGTCCCATTTACAGACAGCGTGTACGGATGAGATGAGTTAAGAGAGAAAAGTCAACGATAGTTACGAATTTTTATCTCAAGTAGGCCACAACCAGAGATAGACTGAATATTGGTAATGGCCGTTAGGTTGACGCTCTCATGAATGTGTTAGTGTTGCAAATGAACATGAGCGGCGGTGATCACTTGTTATATATGACCACCAGAAAGGTGTAGGCGCGTTTTTCTGAGACACCCATGTCGTATTGTTTTGGAAAAACCGCGTAATAAAGGCATTCCTCGGCTTGGTTGTTCGAGGATCAAAGTTCCTTGAAAACTGCACTGTTGACGAACGCCATATATCCAGATGGTAAGGACGATATCGTAACTTGTCGTGTCATGCGAAGGTGGACTTGAATTTCAATCAGATCAAACAGCTCTTCGAAACAATTCTTATGAAAATGCTCTAGAAGACACAATGTAGCGACGTCTCTACGCAACGCCAAGTTACCTAACCATTCACAGAGCACTGGATCCCCGACAATTCGAGCTGGTCTGCGTTGCACGCGGTCAAATGGTTCGAGCTTATACTGGGATGTGCCAGATCAAAAGTATCCACAATTATTTAGTAAGAAATAGGATGGTCCACTTTAAAAGTAACCCAAAAATAATGGCGTTGTCGATAAATGTATTTACACAAAAAACTCAAATGACAGTATTTGTATCAGTATCATTTTTTATTTGTATTGTACACAGTGCGGGGAAAAAGAGATTGCGGGTTGGGTGGCTATTTTATATTTGGCAAATTTTACAATTGATGGACTCTTTACCCATATCCCTAATTCTATAGTTGCTTTGAATCTATTCTGACGTAATGAACGTATAAATAATCACGGAAATAAGAAAATAGTTAAACTGAGCTATAAGAAATAACAGGATAGTACCTACCTAATGCCAACCTTACGGGAAATGTCAGCGGCAAAAGATTTTTTTTATCATAATAAGGGGCGAGACGAGCAGGGCGTTCAGCTGATGGTAATTGATACGCCCTGCTCTTTACAATGCAGTGCCATTCAGGATTCTTGAAAAACCCAAAAATTCTGAGCGGCACTACAACGGCGCTCGTCACCTTGAGACATAAGATGTTAAGTCTCATTTGCCCAGTAATTTCACTAGCTACGGCGCAATTCAGACCGAAACACAGTAACGCTTATACTTTACTGATTCACGGCAGAAATAGATGCCGTTGTGGTACCCATAATCTAGCCGGCATCCTGTGAAAAGGTGCCTCCCACTGGTAATTCCCAATTGTAAATGGACTAATATTATCCATACGTCGATTTAGTACATGTACATAATATAAATTACCGGATCGAAGACCGAATAATAGGATTACAGTATTAGCAGGTATATTTTACAACGAAGATAAGTATTCAACTACGAAGAAGGCACCGAGTAATTATAATGTTGCTGATAAAAGTTAATTACTACAAAAAACCATGACCGTCAATAAGTTGGTTTATAAACGATATGGAAATATTGAAAAAAAATTCAAATAATTTTGCTGTCATAAAATAATAAGTCCGATGGTCTGGTCGTACCAAATCTGACTATGTGTTTAGACTGTTGCGTCCTTACAAATAAACTTGGTATGAAGTTATACCTGAGAATAAACCAAGAATATGCAATATGTTGACTGTATCCCAGACTACAGTCACGGACGAGTAAAAAAATAAGGACTCCGTGTCACCTTACATAACATAACAGTGAGGCACCAAAACAAGCCGGTAAACGTGTAAATAAATACAAAGCCCCCCGCATACACTTACAGTAATACAAGCAGATCGGCGGCCATTATGAGATTTGCCATCTTCTGTGACAGATCAGTTTGCGTCGCAATAAAATATTTTAAAAATGCCATCGTGCGTTGTGAAAAAGTGTAAAAACAATAATATACAAGTATTTGTGGATATATGATTATTTAAGGGAGAAAAAATTGTGTAACTGCTATACCCCGTAACCGCACACACACTAGCATAAAGGTGCTTCACTTGCTAATATCACAGTGCGGAGTCCTTCTTTTTTTACTAGTCCGTGACTATAGTACAAAATATTCGAATAGAATCGACGGAATTTGTTTGTTTATTATTAATACGTAAGTACAACTAGCTACTGCATTTCTTAAAAATAAAAAAAGAGTGTGCTTTGGATCACAAGCATGAAGTAAAACAAAATATTAATTTATAAAATTGTCCAACAATGAAATAATCAAGAAATCACCGTTCGCGTAACTCTAGCGTTCGTTCGTATCGTCACGCATTCACCAGATTAATCCCCACGTCAAGAATTATGAAAACGTCGACACAAATTGATGTTAACAGTCAACCAATATTTTAGGCAATGCATGCACACTACTAACACAACGCTTAAGACGTAGCTTGTCATTTTGTACATTTAAAATAGTAAACCCGGACTTGTTTTCATCGGTTGTCTGACAGCTAGAAGCTAGACGTAATTATAAATAATCTAAGGGTGAATCATTAATTGTAAGATTATACTTTGACCGCACAAACTTTGTGCCACTTAAATAATACACACAAACACACACAACAGTTATAAAACTTAATTTCATTACAGTTAAATATAAGCAAATAATGTTTTAGGGGTTTTAGGCCTACGCCTAACATGCTCTTTAATAATTTTAAGGCGACACTAAATGCCGGCGACCTTGAGCGATATGAGTTCACGGCTCCTATGTAACAAAGCCAATATTTTAAAAATTCTTGCGTCGAAAATTTAACATTTTAACAGGCGCAAACAGTTTATTTGCTTAAAATCCTCATTATTGATTACTAATCTTAATAAATGTAGCAACACAAAAAAGTAAAAGCTATAAGAACATCTTTTATGAGAGCAGTATACTAAACAAATGCATCATGCCGAGAAAAAACTTGTTCAACTGCAAACAAAACTGGTAGTTCATAATAGCTCTGGAGTGTTAAGTTTAACTAACAGCAAGCATTAGCAACCTACAAGTAAGACTTAAGGGTATGTGTAACAGGATAAAGTAGTGTTCGTAGCTCCTATTGCTATATTTTCTCCACCAAACTTGTCTAAAAACACCTTGTTTGCGTGTTTTCTGCTTACTCTTCGCCTTAACATAAAAAGATATTGAAGCTACTTTAACAGCCATTGGCAGTGTTTCGGTTTTAGTACTCCACCGCCATACCATATAAATTACTACTAGGAAGAAGAATCACAAAAACCACCTTGCAGCGTTTCGAGCCTGACTCCAAGTCGAAGGAATATATTATTATAAAGTCAAAGTCAAACAAACTTTATTCAATCAAGCTTTTTTTTATGAAAATAAGGGACGAGACGAGGAGCACGTTCAGCTGTAGCGGTAATTAAAGCGCCATACCCATTACAATGCAGTGCCGCTCAGGATTCATGAAAAACCCCAAAAATTGTTATGTTTCTTTCAATTAACTGAATCTACCATATGTCTGATGGGACCCACTGGGATCCGAATCTCGATAGGTGCAATCCCACTGGGCTATAAGTCGTCAAATATACATGTATTGACATTAATTGAGAAAAATATTGGAGGAGATAATCGGTCATATACTTGTAGATGTTGGATGTAAGTATATGGCCAACACAAATTTAAAGATTATCGGAAGTGTTGGCAAAGGATTACCGGGGCGTACGTTTCACGGTCTGATGTTTCATAAGGAAGAGAGAGGGTGGGTGATACGCCCTGCCCATTTCAATGTTAGTTCAGAATTAAATCTACCATATGCCCGGAAAGAATAGAGGTCGTGAGAAGAACATACAAGAAATTTAACGGACATCTTTTCAATAAATATTTCTTTGACTCTTAGTTTAATTACTTTTATTGATGAGGTTTTTAATTAATGATGGTAAGTGATACGCCCATCCAAAAGAAGTGCCGCTCGGGATTCTTAATAGAATCATACACTTTGAGCAGAATCGCAATTGTGATCTTCACTTTGTGACTTATAGCCTTAACACATGATCGGATTTGGTACGGCCGAACCAACGGACGCGGTTTGATAGGGGACCATATTAGATGATATTATGTCGAATTGCAAAATTATTATTATTACAGTCCAGACCGTACCAAGTTCGACGCCGGACAATTTTTTTTATTAAAATAAGGGACGAGACGCACAGGACTTGAAGCTGATGGTAATTGATACGCCCTGTCCATTACAATGCAGTGCCGCTCAGGATTCTTGAAAAACCCAAAAATTCTGAGCGGCACTACAATTGCGCTCGTCACCTTGAGACGTAAGATGTTAAGTCTCGTTTACACAGTATTTTCACTAGCTACTGCGCTCTTCAGACCGAAACACAGTTCACGGCAGAAATAGGCGCCATTGCGGTACCCATAATCTAGCCGGCATCCTGTGCAAAGGAGCCTCCCACTGGTAAAAATTGGTGCGAGGCGCTCATCCGACCATGTGTTATACTATTAAGGTGTTTACACATTACCGCTTCACGGCAGAAAAAGGCACGGCTGTGGCACATAGCCGGCATGCTATACCTCAAGCCTCCTTGTTAAGTAGCCTTTGCATCTATTATTACAATATTTATTTTTAGTATGTTTAAAGAAGGTAGTTCTAAAAGACCCCTAATAACATGACAGATCAGTAAAATAGTAATTTGAGTTCAAACGGAAACTGTACTTACATTGGTGTTTCAATAACAGCTTGTTTGACCGCGGCCAATCGCGTTTCTATCGTTTGATAACTGTTCATAAAACCAAATATAACAAAATTAAAATTACTCTCCACCAAGCGCTAGGAAAATATGTGCAAAGCGACAGTCAATCAGTTTGAGTTGAACCACGCCATGTCACTAATGTAAAGTAAAAAGAGAAAATTCGAGACACAGATAATACTAAAATAATATTGACGTATTTCTACATAAATTATCTTGCTCTATACTTGGAATTACATGTGCTATAGGTACAAGATAACGATATAATGTTTATGATTCGGAATGAAATGCATGCTTTTCATATAAATTATTGAACCTACCGGAATCTCGGTAGGTGCAATCCCACTGCTTAGCATAGCTTTAAGGGTAAATGTACACACTTCTATAATAAAGTCCCAGCCACTGTTCAGGCATTATCTATAAATAAATTTAAATGTTTTATAAAAAAAATGGGTCTGTCGAAAATCCTATTACTCCACTGCTGAATATCAAATGATCGGACAGCCTGGCACTAGATTGTGATTATTTTATAGCGATAGAACTGTACTAGAATGACTGTACAATATTGTATATTGAAAAGAGCGCGAAAAAAGAATACTGGGAGAGTTTCTTGCGCCGCTTCTTCTCTCTCAGAGCGCCATTTGTTTCCGAAGCGGTGGTAGTAGTATCAAGTAGTTATTAGAAATGACATCAAAAAGAATTCTAAAGGAATCAGTTAAAAAAAAAAACGGGCCTTAAATATTAAGTGTGAAAAGACTTTAATGTGGCACACAAACTGACTGACTCTTGAATGTAATCTAATCTATATGCAAGTGCATCAGTGTATCTACAGTCCGACCAAGCCGACTGATAAAGCGCCACTTACACTTGGCTCTCCTTGACGTTTTTCAGGCTCTGATTCACGTCCGTGGTGATCTCCGACCACAGGGTGATGCCAAGCTTTCTTTTCAATTCGGAGCTCTGACGAATCTGTAAAAATATTACATAATTAATAGTGATATGAAAGTTTGCGTATCTCAATAATATACCTTTCCGTTTCGGGAAACTCTATGCCTCAGATCGGCGCGATATTGGCGCTCGCGCAGCGTTCTATCAATGCGATTTATTTTACGTGTATCAATAGATTCCTTATAATTAGGATGAATGTATCAGAAAGCTATCTAAACAAGCTATAAGACCATGCAAAATAAAACCATCTTATAAACAAAATAATGGTCAGAACTTGGGAGGGAGGGAGTAGGGTGCCGTACGGCACTTTCGGTTTTGATGTATCTGAAAAATCTAGTGCCCTGGGGCACTGCCGAATTTTGAAGGTTAAATCTATCGGGCCGAATACGCGAATACAGGAGAAAACTTACTTATACTATATTCTTACTATCGCAACCTAGCTAGGCATACATATTGAGTCTCAGTGTGTATTTATAGGGGGGTCGAGTCAATAAAACTGGGAATAGTAATTACACCTTCGCAGGACCCGTCACAAATTAGGATATCAGCACCTCAGAGCGATTTTCAAGGATCTATAATCCACGTTCTTCAGAACTATGGACTCAACTTCTTTAGGCAGTATGAGAAAATGACACATGTGTACCTTATAATTATTAATAAAACCCTCACTCGTTTATCTTCTTCTTGGTTATATATATTGAAACACATATTGATCATTTAAAAATAATACTTAAATTATTGTGCGAAGCATAGTAGTTAAATTCAATACCGACGCAGTACTTAAAGTTAACAAAATCATAAAATACAGTGATAAGCCTATTACGAACATATAAACAATGCAACCGAGTGCATTATACGACCTTCAACTAACATTCAATATATTAATAAATGAATTAGTGCTGTATGAATAAGAAAAAAACATTTTTTATGATAAGGAGGACAAACGAGAGTACGGTGGTGTTAAGTGATCACCACCGCTCACATACTCTTGCAACACCAGAGGAATCATAGGAGCTTTGCCGCTTCTACAAGGAAGGTGTACGACCACTGACCTCCACTATATACCACTGGACTGGTGGCTGTCAAAGTGCTTTTGTGCCTGTTTGATATTCGCCATTTTGGCGCTGTTGGCCATGTAGCGAGAGTCTGCGGTACTAAAACTAGTGATGACAACCGCATCTAAACAAACATAAATAGGAAAACTATTTTCACGTTGATTCCTGAAGAATAAATAACACGGAAAAGGACTGAAATTAATCCAAAATGCAAAAAGACTTTAGAGTTTAGATTTAGATTGTATTTTTCTCTCGCAGCCATTTGTATTATACGTCAAAATTAGTTCTCTTGACGCTCGCGAGTGGCGCTTCAAATAGGCAGAAAATACTGTCAAACACATGGAACAGCCTGTCCAGTGGTTATTAATACAGATCAGTGTGTACGAACCTTAATTTGTTAATAACAATTGCAATGGTTGCAGTTTTTATGCACTAATATATCTTCGAAATAAATTTCAAGAAGTCATAATAGCATGTTATAACGTTCCTACAACGCGGCCATATTTTTTTTTATATAAGAAGGGGCAAACGGGCAAGAGGCTCACGGGATAGGGAGTGGTGAAGCAACCGACCATAGACATCCTCAACAACAGGTGTCAAGAGATGCATTACCGACCTTTAAGATGGGAGTATATTCTTTTCTTGATGGTCCTTAGGTCGTATCGGTTGAGGAAAACAGCAGCCGGTGATTGATTCCATAAAGTATGCCTATACAACCTGTGGCAGTTAGAGGAGTCTCTGGAATCGAGGGGATACGACGGAGACTTTTAAGCGGTTACCCTCCTTCCCGGTACCATCTGCTATGCCAAAAAAGCATTCCAAGGGATGCTGTACAAGGCATTGGAATTTTTTCGACATTGAAGAATTAATTAAAGGAAGTAAGGTACCTTGCTCTGCAAGACAGTGTGCAGTGTGGCGATGGCTTCCTCGACCCTCGCCAGCTCCCGGCTCCACTCCGCCCTGAGCTGCTCAGCCTGCTCGGGGGTCAGTCCCTCAAGCTCGTCTATGACCTGCGGTTCTCCTGCGCCCGGGCCGCTGCCACCGAGCGCTTCTTCTCCTGTAACCAACAAAATATTACAATCCCGGACTTGTTAATTATCGTTTATATCGCTTTCAAGAACTTTAGCTTTTATCTAATTTCGATCTCCCTACTTGAAATTGTTAAGTATAAAACATTGTATAAAACCATAAAATAACTAAGTTATTGTACACAATTATTGTTATACATAAAATGTTGTAAAATACTATCTACTAATAAATTATGTTTACATAGAATTCTTAACTTTTTATAGGTATTTCATTTCTCTTGTTTATTTTGAATAATATGATTGTTGGGGTCGTAATACTGAAATTATAAACCTACAGCCTTAGAAATAATCTTTTTATAATGTTATACGAAAGAATAAACCAATAATATGCATCGTTCACTATATCGATGACAGCACTGTCAATACAGCGATAGTTCTGAGGTTTTCCAAATGTCAGGCAGCCTTGCAAATTTTTTTTTAAATAAAATTAGGGACGAGACGAGCAGGACGTTCAGCTGATGGTTATTGATACGCTCTCGATTCTCGAAAATCCCCAAAAATTCTGAGCGGCACTACAGCTGCGCTCGTCACCTTGAGACATAAGATATTAAGTCTCATTTGCCCAGTAATTTCACTAGCTACGGCGCCCTTCAGACCGAAACACAGTAAACGCTTACACATTACTGCTTCACGGCAGAAATAAACGTCATACGTCCGAAAAACCCAATCATAACCTAACCTAATCAAAATGTCTATTTCTAAACATTTTGCATATTCTTGGTTTATTCTCAGGTACAACTATATACCAAATTTATTTGTAAGGCCGCTAATGTGTATGTAATGAAGGTATGTGCGGTTTACACAAAAGTATTACGTTATTCAAAAGAATTGTTAAAAAACGTATGTGTGGTAAAGGTTACTATAACATAAATGACTTTCTTAATGATACCACAGATTGGGAATGGAGTGACCGCCCTCAGGCTATTAAATAATAAGAAAAATTGTACAATATTACTTTGTAAACATATTTATTCGATGAAAAAAAAACCCGCCGAGTTTGTTGCGCCCATTCTTCTCATGTCTGAGGCATTCATTTTGGAATGGGTGGTAGTTTTTTGACTTTCAATAAGTGATGTCACATCCTATTTTGAGTAAAAATATTTGAATTTGAATTTATATGGACTCTCGGTTGACGTCGCGACTGAGTGATTGCTGAGTTGCATTGTACGGTCACTGTAACAATCATGTATCCACTTGATTTAAATCATCCTATAAATGTAATTTATCGTTTTAATATTATATGTAATAGCTAGCTGACCCAGCAAATGTTGTATTGCAGTAACTGTTGATCGTAGATGGGTGAAAATTTGAAGTTGTATGTATTTTTTAATGCTGACTCATAATCAAACAAATTAAAAAAAAATGTCAAAAAAATTAAAAAAAAGTGTGGACCACCCTTAACATTTAGGGGGATGAAAGATAGATGTTGTCCGATTCTCAGACCTACCCAATATGCACTCAAAATTTCATGAGAATCGGTCAAGCCGTTTCGAAGGAGTTTAACTACAAACACCGCGACATGAGAACTTTATATGTAATAATATAAATATTATTTATAAAATGTGTATAACAAGAAGCTTTGCACCGTTCTGTGTTACTTTTACTTTTAAAAGAATATAAAAATGTAGAATATAACCGAATACTTGTATGATAATAATAAGTATATAATACTAGCAGAACATGTTCATGAATTGGATTGTGATTTAACAAATATGATAAATGACTTGCAGAATTGCATAAATTTAAATAAAATAAATTAAAGTTAAATTACAATTCAATTCATAATTAGTCTTTTACTAAATATTAATGTAGGCACTATAATTTTCTAAACCAATTTATCAGTAAACCAATTTATATAAAAAATAGCCTGTGTCTGTTTGTTCTGGCAATTCTCCGAAACGGATGGATCGATTAACATGAAACTCACTGGTAGTTTTCGTATTATAAGTAGTAACTTAGGCTTCTTTTATTTCTGAAAATATATTGATGTATCGGTAACTTTCGCGTATGTGAACTAAATTCCACGACTTCTGCGTAATGGAAAAAAAAAACAATTTTTTTGGTATTAACTTAACATGCTTTAGTAATAAAGCATGATGTTTGGAGAGCGTGCAACAACAAAACGAATCTTCCATACTGACTTATAGCGGTAACTGTTCATCGTATAAATATAGTTTTGAACCATTACATTATATTGTATATCTAGGTCATTTTTGTTCTCGTTTATAACACAAGTAGTACCTACACAATCCTTATAACATTATAATTCCTCGATGAAAGCACTAGTTAATATTGATAACAAAACAACAGCAACTGTCGAAGTTAACACACAAATCAAATAAGAACCACACTTCCCGTATCCCGTTATACTATTCATATTTATATACTTTATAATACGATAGAAATATATACGTACTATTTCTGTGATCGGACGACATGGCAACATAATGTTCGTAAGAAAACATAATTATTATTATGCGCAGGGGCAACCTGTTTGGGGAGTTTTGATAGTCGAACAACAAGTCCTGCCGCAGGTTGTTATAACCAAAGATATTGTTACTTGTAAACGATGTTTATCTATGGAATAAAACCCGTCTTGGCGACCACAGACTATATAATATAGTTACATTCGATACACTAACCTCCGGGCGTGATTCCAAGGAACTTTTTATAATTCGAATGACTGGAGACTTTCGCAAGATATGGCTTTGTTAAGTCTTGAAAGTGTACTCGGACTTCCCGCATTTTCTTCTTAAATATTCGCAGTCGGCGGCGGCGGTTGTCTACGTAAAATTCTGTTTCTATACACAGCCCTGAGTCCGCGAGGTCGGGGAGCGCACGCCACTCCCGATCTGTTTCGTCCTGAGGCCAGCTCACAATATCATCCAGATCGTCCAACTCGTCCACGGCCACATCGAAGCTCGGAGTGGAGTCATCGTCCGGCAGCACGAAGTACGGATCCTCCATGTATTCCAAGCTAGGCGGGCCCCCACTTGGCACTCCACTTTTCGCCATTTTATTTATAATCTACGTCATCTTACACAGCAGCGCAGCATTTTTCAAATAAACTTCGCTTGTCGGTCCAAAATATGCTCATTGTGTAGGACAATAGAGACGGACACATTGAAAACAAAATAACAAAACACAACATCAAACAGATTTCACAGCATTACACCAGTGCGTGTTGGAAAGACTGTAGTCATTCGAGCCACATAATTATCTAATCTAATATATCGAATTAGTTAAATTGTAGCTTAGATTTTATTGTTATAGGTTAGCAATATGTTTCCTTTCTTCCGCCACGTCGGGCTCCAGTAGCGCAATCGCCTGCGCTCGTCTCGCGCCGCTGCCCGAGTGGATATTGGCCACTTTCACCGACCACCACACGAACGCTAAATAAGTTTTTATTTGGTTATATATCTCGACCTCAAGCGCACATTTACGTAGACAAAGATTAATAGAGAAATAACGAAATATTGACGTGTGGAATATTAAAGACCGCGTCCTATTCACACCGCCACACGCGATGTTGTAAAAAATGTAACCTTGCCTCAAATGGTATATAGTTATAAATCGTTGCCGCGTAAAAAACTCGCAACTAACCCGAACTGCGGGTCCATGACTTCTCTAATGTTACCTTTCTACAAAAACGACGCAACAATTTATTTTTTGTAATGAACAGCTTGCATCACACAGATTATGAGTCATACAAAATGTTCAGTGTAAAACCAGATATTTTTGTACCTAACTCTTAACTTTTGATGGAGATACCATAAACATTTCATTTTTTATAATATTATAGTATGTTTATAATATATGTGGCATAGTGTCTATTTACTAGTAAATTTCGTTTTAAGTATTGATAAAATAATTTAAATTAAGAATTTAATGTAGCTATCTCTGTTTATTTCTGTGACTTTTAAAACCACCAATCCATCAACAATATGAGAATATTACTTCAATCCTATCCTGTCATACTTTTAACTGTATATATGTTTATAAATCTCTTTTTTTCTGACAGAAATGTATTTAAGTCATTTTTTATCATCATTTTTGTTTAACTGTTCATTTCTTTAATTTTATTATATTTAATTGTTCAACTTTTGTTATTCTTTTCGCACTATTGTAAATGTTTACACCTGTAAAGACATGTCATATTGTACTATCCCATGAGTACTTGTTAAATTTTAATTGTATAATGATGTGTTTTTGGTGCAACTATCTAAATAAATAAATTAATAAACTGTATAATTCAACAGGAAATAAAATAAGCAATAAAACATATAAATAGATAAGAAATTTTATACAGATTATCTAAGCTATCTCAGTGCCAAATTTTATCATTATTGTTTCAGCTAGTTATTGAGTAACACATCCAAACTAGGTGCTTGTCACAGAAAAATAAATCTGTAACAGCAGAAATTACCTTAACCTGTTTACTCAACATCTTTACGCGACACTAAACATAAGGAAGCATATACCATGGAATAAGACTTGATATAATATTGTTTTATTATATACATAGGTACTACATTGCAGTAATTATCAGACATTCCTTGTTTTTAAATGGGTAGCCCACTAGGTAGAGACAAACTGACAATCCCTCACAGTTATGCAATGTAATAGCACCGCCAAAGTACAGAGCAAATCAATCGCAATGTGGTGATGTGTGGAAGCTGGTGTATTTACTGGAACATATAAAATTCAATCTTAAGTCCTGGCATTATAGTTATGTCATTGTAATCACATCGCCTTATGCATCACATTAGGTTATTTTTAAGAGTAATTGATTTTGTTTAACATGACAATAAGCATCTAACATTCCCCAAAATAATGATATTATTTTTAGACAATAGAAGTCCCTATATCTGGTATAGGGATGGTGGAGTTTGTGTCATGTTTCATTTTCATGTATTTAATTGCATATAACTAAGACCATTTGTTGTTCTATTTCCTGGAAAAGCTGAGCTGCTATAACTTGTTTTACAGTTACTGTTTCTTTAGGCTATCATTGCCTGAATACCTAAGGTGCTACATCATTCAGTTTTCACCAAACCACCTTAATTATTAAAATAATTTACATTATGATTCTATATATAACTATTTTGAGCTTGAATTGGAATGATTGTCCATATATAATGATGTAACTATTGTAGGTGAAGTTTGGTTTCATGCAAACATAAATAAATTGCAAAAAACCCTCAGTAAATTACTTATTCTTTGCAAAAATAATTGAATTAATAGGTACTACTCAATTGTAGTAAATTCAGTATTCCACTTTTAATGAAATGGTTAACCAGTTATGATGACATATTAGATTTTGGTTATAATGACTAACTTCCACTTTTCCAGAATAGTTTAATTTCATTTTTATTATATTAACAAATAATATATTATGACATTCCTTAATATTAGAATTATTGTAGTCCTGTGATGTCATTATAAGCAGATATCAAGTATTCATTCACAACATTTTAAGCCATTTTGTGAACAACCCTGCTATAAAATAAGTCACTTACTTTCTAGTTGATCAAGCAATAAGAATAGTACAACCAAAGAAAACCTTATGGTTGAAACAGTGATATCACAAGACAGTGTGAGGTCATTTATGTATTCATTGTTGTGGTACAGACATCTCAGTTCAGTCAATTTATGTTCATTTAGATTATTGCGACCACCTAATATTTATTTAAATAATCACACATGTTCTTAATAAAATTATTTGATAAATAACACATTTGAAGTGAATTGGAAATGCTAGCAACTTTTAGAAGTAATTTTTAAAAAAATTTAGTGCATTGCAACAACTCTTCAAGATAAAGTAAATATTTAGGGCATTGCCTTTCCATTACAAGTGTAGTTGATGATTCATAGTTCATACTGATAAAAAAATGTTTCATTCAAATAAAATAAGTTTACCTAAATTTAAAAACATACCAATTTGGACTCCGCTCATTTCTTCAGTAATAGTAGTTTGTCACTGATAGTAGATATTAGTATGTATTACAGTAATCACCTAGGTGAATATTATTGAATACAATCCTATGAATTTCATACAAAAGTAAATTATTGAAAAAAAAACTTAATAGCTTTGTCCAAATATCATATACTTTAAAGCAATAATATTAGGAATATTTAAGAAATAGTTTTCAGAATTGAGAATATTTAACAATTAAATTATATTTTCACTGTTCAATTATTTCACGTAGCCTGGAGGTAACAAGTAAAGTATCAATCTAATTCTAGTGTTTAGACTTGTCAGTTGTCACTTGTCAATTTGTCACTTGAGTTTTTACTTTTTGTTTTTTATCAAGTGCCACAACGTTAGCCATTGGCAGGCCATTGAGTAAGCACTATGTATTTAATAGCACACGTCAAAGTTGCAAATAAATTGTGATACTAACTAGCTATGCTCTCCAAGATCAAGTTAAAGAAATTTATAATATCTATGCTAAATCTTGGAAACTTGCAAATGTATTAATTTTTAATGTAATATGTATGTATCATTCAAAGAGGATGTAAATACTACGTAATAAGAGGCGGGACTGCCTAAGTAAAAGTAAAAATTAGTTAAGTATGAAACGTGCAGTCCTTTGACATATGTATGAAATAGTACTTTATAATTACAGAATGGCGATTGGTGACGAAGTATAATCCAGATAAGTTTGAAAGCGAACAGTTGCCTACAACGTATTGGATTTCGGTTTCGATCTCCGTTTTTTACAAGATTATAGCCGTCATCTGTCAATCTATCAATCATTGCACGTTTAATATAATCGAGTAAACAGTGAGTTCAGTCGTCATCTAACCGCCATTAGTGACAGTTATAGTTTCTACAACCATTCATAAAAACGTACTTTAGTCGCAAACAATGGCTAATAAGTGTGATAACTGCTGTAAAACAATAACAAGAGTATTACCAGGTGTAGGATGTGGCAAATGTGAACGTACGGTGCATCTAAATACAAAATGTTACAGGGCTCAGCAACAAACAAATTGCAGCCTTTAAGGCCACGTCTAGCTTAGAATGGACTTGTTTGCAATGCCAAAATGAAGCGCCTAGGCGAAGTTCCGCTATAATTGAGCCTGAAGACGATAATGAGGAAGAGTCCGTTAACGTTAATACAAAAAAACTTCTCTGCAACATATCGAAAGAAGTCAAAAAAGCTATTACGAAGGAAATGAGGGAGCTAAATGACCCATTACAGTTTCATAGTGCAAAGCTTGACGAAGTAGTTGAATACATTGAAATGTTTAAAAAAACAATAAAACCTTAAGAGCGGAAAAATATAGAACTCACAAACAAAAATACCAATCTTGAAATACGTGTAGGTGCCTTGGAACAACACATACAAGAAATCGAGCAACAAAAACTCTGCAAATGCATTGAGATTTCTAACGTGAGTACAAATACCTACAACGAAGCAAATCAAGTGGTAAAACATATAGGAAATAAACTTAAACAACCCACACAAGGTATCAAGTTCACAAAAATAATCCGTGGAATAGGTCATCGACCTTCAAAGTTATTAGTTGAGCTCAGAGATGAAGATACTCAAGAAAAATGGATAATGGCGTCAAAACTAAATAAGATTACTGCGTCAGATACTCACGCCGCACAAAAAGGCAATAATAATATAGTATACATACGAGAAGCTATGTCTAGGCTTAGCAAACAATTATTCTGGCAAGCTAAGCAAGATATATAAAAGAGCTGCAGTTTAAATATGTCTGGTTTAAGAAAGGGTTAGTCCGTGCTCGCAAGTATGACAAGGCCCAAGTTTACGCTATAAGCAACATTAACGACTTGCGATCAATAGTTGATAAATACTCGAAAGCTTCGTAAACAATACGCAGGTACTAATTTAACTGTTATATATTTCCTATATTAAATAAATAAATTTTTATGATGTTTCTTAATATAGTACTAGATTATGATATAAATGAATTAGCAAACTGCATAAATATAAACCACTTTATTGATCAAATACCTAGCACGAATGTTAACTTGTTATGAATGCATATAAATATAATGTCAATTATTAAAAACTTTGCTGTCTTTGAGCAATATATAATAACTTCAAAAAAATGTATCGATGTGTGTATATTGACTGAAGTAAACATCTCTGATAATATAAGTTGCCTGTTTAATATTGAAGTTTTTCAGATGTTCTCAGCCTTACGGAAATCACGAAAAGGTGGGGGAATAATTATTTATGTAAATAATAAATATAAATGCAACATCCACAATATCGTTACTCACCATTTTGAGAGCATTATTTGTTCTATAACTACACAACACATTAACATATGCAATATATGTGCCGTATACAGACCACCTCACACGACTAAACATTTATTTATACGTGAACTGTATGACAAACTTATCTCATTAACAAACGAAAATGAATTGTACTTAATAGGCGATATAAACATTGATTTGAAAAAGGATAATCCCGTAAAACATCAATACAGTAATAGCCTGTATAACTTAGGCCTTATATGTGGAATTTCCGAACACACTAGGATCGAAATATCGAACGGCTATTTAAGTAAATCTTGTATTGACCACATATATGCTAAATCGCGTACACAAGAACTGCACACCGCCTCGCTAGGAACAAAACTAGCGGATCACCGTGCAATTATGATTGCCTGCGTTGGTTCATCTGGGTGCTTACAGGATGCTCAAAAATATAAATAATGTTTAAATAATAAATTAATATATGAACGCCTTAATCAAGTGGACTGGAATAGTGTGTGTGAGGCTGTCCAAGTGATATAAATAATAATGTCATGAATAAATTTAAAGATATTTATACTGAAGCGACATTATAAATTAAGTTGAAAACCAAGCCATATACGCCGTGAAACCCACTGGATTAATCCTAGAATTATGAGAGTTTGTTCCTATAGAGATAATTTATTTAATAAATGGGTAAAAGAACAATAAAGCCAGAAATTAAGCAAATAAAATGATATAAAAAACTAAAAATAAATTTCTACAATCAGAAATAAAAAACAATTATAAGAATCCTAGAAAATTATGGGAAATACTTAACCAAAGCGCTGGAAGAATAAAAAAATCATTAGACAGCGTAATAAAAAAATACTTTTGGCAAACAAAACATCGAAAAAGTTGATCTAGCAAATAATTTTGCAAAACATTTTACAAATAAGGAAAGGCTTTTAATTCCAAAATGTTCAAATGCATTGTTAAACAGGTCTACTTACACGAATTCAGCAAATGTCACTATGCGTTTTAGAAGAGCAACTTCATCTGACATAGAAAAAATCATTAAGTCCATATATGTAAAAAAAATCTCCTGGTATAGATGGTATACGACCATTAGACAAAAAAAATATATGTACAAAAATAAGTAAAGTGATAGCGAATTTAATAAATATGCATGTAAGTAAAGGCATATATCCCAATGACTTATCTATAAAACATTGTATCTCGTTTTGAAGACTCTCAACTACCGAACAACATCATATCTAAACTTACTCGGCTTAACAAAACTATATAAAATGCCAAACATCCTTCAATGGAATTGTCACAGCATTCGCCACAAGAAGAATGAAATTATTACACTTATCAATAAATAAAATCCTTCTGTCTTCGCCGTTCAGGAGACATGGCTTAGGCCTGGATCTAACTTTAAGATCCCGGGTTACTCATGTCTCCGGGACGATAGGACTGATGGATATGCTGGTTGTGCCATTCTGGTATCTAAGATTGTGATTTTTAATCAAATTCCTATTACTTCCCACATTAACGACATTTTTGCCGTTGCTATAAGAGCTAATAATATTTCTTTCCTTTCTATCTACATTCCTAACCCTAATCTTGCTCTCCTTTTTTAATTAAAATGTATTATTATGAGTCTTCCTTCACCCATCCTTATTTTATATTTACTTCAGTCCAAGTCGGATGTCATATTGGGGGATTTAATGTCAATAGCATAAGTTACGCGGATGACATGGTCCTCCTTAGCCTCTCGATCAAGTGTCTAATGCGGGCTACACACCTTCAGTTTTAAGTGTGCTATTTAACTGTACAGTTAAATCGTTAGGTGTGTAGAACAAACAGTTGAACTGTACAGTTTTAACTGAATCTAATCAAAATATGAATAGATAAATCTGTACAGATATAACTGTACAGTTAAAACTGAGAGTGTGTAGTCGAAACTGCGCAGTTTTATCAGTTTTGTCACAGCGAGCGTGAAGTAAACACGTATCGATCTTGCTATCTGCCTTTGCGAAAACTTATCGACCATGGCTCAACGCGAATGGCTGGAAGAGTTTATACTACTATACCAATCGGAGCCTTCGTTATGGAAAATCAAGAGCAAGGATTATCATAATAGAGTAATAAAAGATTCAGCTTATGAAAAGCTTATTTTTAAACTACGTGAAATAGATTCTAAAAGTAATAAAGAGGCTGTTATAAAGAAAATTAATAACCTACGCTGTACGTATAATAAGGAACATAAAAAAGTCATGGCCTCAAAATCCGGATCAGGCGCTGAAGATATTTATGAGCCAAAGTTATGGTATTACCCACTATTACGTTTCTTAGACGATCAAAATATACCAAAGCCTAGTCGGTCGAATTTGAATGAAGAAGATGAGGTGAGTAAATGAAACTTATAGGTATCTTTGTTAAATAAGTATAATTTTATTAAATCAAATAAAATTATTTTGCCAAGGGACCTGACCTTCATTGTTAAAATAGTTCATAAATTCTTCTCTTATCATTTTGGGTGTCCAATTTATGTTTCCCACATTTCTTCTTTCTAAAGGTTCCATAGTCGAAATATCTGTTGTACATCCTGGTATGATGGTTCCGGTATCATAGTCTTCTCGATCATAGCAATCTGGATTTGTATAAGAATTTGGCAGTTTTCTAATTAGATAATTATGTAATGCACAACATGCCATAACGACGGACTCAATTTTATTTGGATGTAAATTTATAGCCGTATGGAAGATTCTGAAACGTGAAGCCAGAATGCCAAAGGCATTTTCCACAATTCCTCGTGCGCGCGAAACATGTCAATTATAGATTTTTTATCTGTTGAAGTCAATTCTGCTTGTCTGAAAGGTTTCATCATATCAGGTCTCAACGGAAATGCGTCATCAGATACAAAAAGGTATGGCAAACGTCTCTGAGTATTTCTTACTGCTCCTTGCGCTTGGAATTTCCAATTGGTTGTTTCGGAGCATTTCAAAAAATTTCATCATGTGAGTCAACAATAGCCATAAGTACCATGCTGTGGTGTCTTTTATAATTGAAAATTCCGATCCACATCCTTTAGGTGGAGTAATAGCAATATGTTTACCATCTATTGCGCCAAGTAGATGTGGAAAGTTCCATCTTTCTTCAAATAATGCACTAATTGCTTTCCATTCACTGCAACTTTGTGGAAACTGAAACAAAGAAAATGTTACAGATTAACGTGATGGAATCATCGGGTGCAACATCAGTGTCTGAAAATGAAGCAGCGCATTCAGAGTTAGATGTTACTGAAAGTCTTTCTGCTCAGAGTCCTGCGGCTATGACCTCAATTACTGCTTCAACTTCGTCTGCTCATGGTTCGGCATCTAAACGGCAAACAAAGCGGAAAAATAATGAAGATTTAACAAAAGACGTTTTGCAATCCGTTCAGGACAACTTTAAACGGCCGACATATCAAGACGATCGCTACGACATTATCGGAAAAATGGTAGCATTGAAACTTCGAGACTTTAAAAATAAACAGCAACAGCTGTTGGCTGAAAAAATAATAAATGAAACTTTATTCGAAGCTGAGATGGGAAATCTTACAATGTCACATAGAGTAATGGCTCCAAAAACAATGATACTAAATAATTTTCGATTACGGTCAAGTAGTTCAACTTCTATACAATCACCATCTCATACCTCTTTGCCATCATCGTCTCATAACTCTATGCCATCACCATTACAATATACAGGTACTTCAAATCAGTCACCCATGCATCAACCTCAGTACTATCAAGCAGGCACACTAGCATCTCAGATGACAAATATAGTATCACAAACAAATACATCTTCATATGGTCAAGAAATTCAAGAGACACAAGCAATAAATGCTATGGGTGATACTACGGTCCAACTATCAATCCCGGACTGGACAGACGAAACAGCGGGGTCATATGTATCGCGATTTGTAAATCCTGTAGCTAAAAATCTTAAAGTTGCCGTTAATCTTTCATGAGGTGTTATAGCATTTCTCAATATGGTGTCTTGCCTTTTTATTAATGGTGTCACTAATGAAAGCAGATGCAAATATGTATCTTCATTCATTCTCAAATAATTATTGAAATCTTTTGGAGTAATTCTCAATTAATTTATCAAGGATGTGTGTGAATACGATTTTCTCAACAGAAGCCACTGTTAACACCACAATTCACGTTCTTTTCGTTTTCTTCTATTTTCTTTTAACACAAACATTTGCCCTACGATCGCTAAAGCGTCGTCTATGGAGGCCATGATGATAAAAACTGAAGGATCATATATTTTTACTTGAACGTGTGTAGGCTGTATGGACCTACGTTTTAACTGTACAGTTCGACTGTACAGTTAAATCGCACAGTTAAAACTGAAGGTGTGTAGCCCGCATTAGAGGACTGGCAAATATTTGTCAAAAATTTGTCGGCGAACACGGGTTACTGTATAACGAAAAGAAAAGTAATGTCATGGTATTACGTTCAGGAAAGGGCTCGTATAACATACGCCTATTTATTTGAACGGAGCGAAACCAGCAATAGTAGAAAAATTTAAATATTTAGGTCATCTTGTCACCAGTACTCTAAGCGACGACGCGGACGTTGGCATAGAGATAAAGACGAAGTTTAGCCGTAAGATCTAGTATTAAGATATAAGATTATAAGAATATTTAAGCAGTGTAGCAAAAATGTTAAAAAGCTTCTATTTACCTCATATTGTCAGTCATTTATTTAAGCAATCTCTGGGTTAATTAGACGCGTAAGGCCATGAATATGAGTTCAATATAACAACGCATTTACAATGTTTATGGGTCTGCCGCGTTATTGTAGCGCCTCCTAAATGTTTGCATTGTATATGGTTAACGATTTTTATGCATTAAATAGAAAAAAGTTTTTTTCTATTAGAGACCTCATTAGTAAAAGTTCAAATATTGTTTGTAGTGAATAATTTTGAAAATATAATGAATAGACATTGGCTGTTAAAATTAAAGTATTCAAATAAATGTATTCAATGTGTTACTATCCCTAGAATATGGTTTTACTTACATTATATGGGCTATGGCCTGAAATAATTACATTATTATTATAATAAGTAAAATTGCGTCATTATTATGAATTTAGCCCGACTTGTGTCCTACGCCATTAAATAAATTAAAAAAATAAACGAGATGAATTGCAAAATAAATTGTGATTCGTCAACGTCAAATATTCTCCAATAGTACCTACCAAGAAATCAAACGCAAAAATAATATTGTTCTCTTTAATGAGTATCAATATATAATCAAGGTGTAATTGTATCGCTTTTATGATCTATTAACTTTTGGTACTACCGGTTTCATAAAATATACTGTTTGTGTATAAGGTTGGTTTCGACTTGGAATATATAATTATCTTTAGATTCATGATGTAAAACCATACAATAAATAATTCCGTTCTAAACATGATTAATTTAGATTTACACTTTGGTTTTGTTTTTTATTCACAGTAAGCTCGAGTTTTGCTATCATGTCTACAACTGCTTTGTTTGGTAACACTTCTGGTCTCGGTGGTAGTTCTGGAGGTAACAAGCATTTGGTGGAATTCAGAGCAGGAAGAATGACATTGAAGGGTCGCATGGTTCATCCGGATAAAAGGAAGGGTCTGTTATATGTGTACCAAGGAGAGGATTCTTTAATGCATTTCTGCTGGAAAGATCGTACAACAGGAGAGGTTGAAGATGATCTATTAATTTTCCCTGATGATTGTGAATTTGTACGTGTAAATGAATGTACCACTGGCCGAGTTTATGTGCTGAAGTTTAAATCATTCTCAAAGAAATATTTCTTTTGGATGCAGGTAAGTTTTTAAGTACCTGGTATTGTTATGTTAGATATGTTTAATTATGGCAGAATACCATCTCTTGTACATTATATATGAAAAACTTTATACATGGAACATGCTGAATCAGGTAGGTTCAATACTAACTGCAATAAAGAACATAATTTAGTCATAAAAAAGAAGTACCTTGTATTTTTAAATAAGTTTTGCTGACATACCTAGTAAAGTTATGGAACACCTTGACACAAGGAAAACTGAAGCAGAGCATTTGCTAAAGCTAAGTATTGGCGCTACTGGCAATGCTTTTCAGTTTAAACATGACTACATTCCTAGTCAAAACTTTCTAAATGCTAAAGCTAAAAGTCACTAAGGATCAATCTCTGTGAAAACCTTGTCATCAGCAATTGAAGTGGTGGTCCCACATTTAACTAATATATTTCATATATATCATTAATTAATTAACATTAATATAGTACTTGTGTTGATGTGGGTGCCTTCCCCAATCTTATGAAACTGAATCTTTTAGTTAAAATAGTTCTACTTCTACTCAGTTTCATTAGCCCCTAACTAGGGGCCATAGAGGATACCAACAACCACCAACTGTTTAGTAAAATCCTTCAAAAACAAATACTAAATCAATTTACCAGTGGGATGCCGGCTAGATTTTGGGTACCACAATGGCACCTATTTCTGCCGTGAAGCAGTAATGTGTAAGCAATACTGCGTTTCGGTCTGAAGGGCGTCGTAGCTAGTGAAATGACTGGGCAAATGAGGCTTAACATCTTATGTCTCAAGGTGATGAGCGCAATTGTAGTGCCACTCAAACTTTTGAGTTTTTCAAGAATCCTGAGTGGCACTGCATTCTACTGGGCAGGGCGTATCAATTACCATCAGCTGAATGGTCAAAAATTTTCTACACTCCAAGCAATTTGTTTTTTCCATGGGAAAGCCTATCATGGATGCTGGAATGGAAATTGTTAAACATATATTTGACTCTTGAGAGGACACTGACCTTTTGATTGTGTGGATTTAAGGAATCTTTTGTGTCTCTTTAAATCTTACTGAGGAATTCATAAACAATTTGTTATGTTTTTAAAGTGATGACCCTCACTTCTAGGATTAATTCACAAAAAAAATTTGAAAAAAAAATTTTTTAAATTTTGCTTTCTAATTTTATTGTGTATTATTATTTCAAAATTTTGTATTCAAATTTTATTTGTGTACATCTCAAGTCAATTTCCTAATATGCAAATATTGGGGTTGAGCAGGCTATCAACTGTAAAGTAGATCCTGTAGATGAAGCCACAACCTGAGAGTTGAACAAAGCATTCAAGATTTTATGACAATATGTCGCTCGAACGGTTGGTTAGGAGAGCACTGGCACGCCGGAGGTTGTGGGTTCAAGTCCCACATGGTTCATAAAATTTTGTTTTAAAATTTTATTTGTGTAAGTCATAAACAGTTTGTAGACATTTTCAGTATACATCAAAAGACTCTAATGTATCTCTACATGTGATGTGGGTTAGATAGGGACTGATAGGGTTCATTCCTTGGCCCATTTCTCCTTTTAGTGTATATTGATGATGATAAGATGATCTTCCATTTATGGCAGAGAGTCTTGCTTATATAGTTATATTAGCTGATGATTTATTACCATATCTATGGTAAGTCAGTAAACTACTATGGGGACCACATATCAGTAATTTAGCAAATATATTGACTCATTAACAGTTTGGAAAATTCAAAACACTTAACATTAAATTAAAGGAATTAGGTATGTGCTTGCATTAATTTTTTTTTGTAAAAAAAAATAAAGTATCTAAATTTTTCCATGGTATAGTTTTTCTATGTAAGATTAATTTTTTTCTCATAGAATTAACACATCATATGACAGAGCTGGAGACAGGTCTTTGGAGTTTCTGACTGGTTATCCTAATAATATATTTATTATTCGTTTTTAGGAACCTAAAACCGAAAAGGATGAGGACTTATGCCGTCGCATCAATGAGGCTCTTAATAACCCCCCCACTTCTGGAGGTAGAGGAGGTGCGGGGAGCTCTGGTCAAGATGGTGAACTACAAAACCTTCTGAACAATATGTCCCAACAGCAACTTATGCAGCTTTTTGGAGGTGTAGGACAAATTGGGGGGCTATCATCTTTGCTTGGGACTATGGGGTAGTTATTGAAACTAATTGAATTATCAATGTGTGTCACTCTTTGCTACTGGTAGGATTCCTACATTGATAAACTTTCGTTCATCCACAACATCTTGACACGTGACACAATAATCTATACTAATATTATAAAGCTGCAGTGTTTGTTTGTTTGTTTGAACGCGCTAATCTCTGGTACTACTGGTCCGATTTGAATGATTCTTTCAGTGTTGGGTAGTCCATTTATCGAGGAAGGCTATAGGCTATGTTTTTTTTTTCAAAATTAGGGATCCGTAATAAAATTGCTATTTTGTAACACAAGGTGTAAAATCGAAAACCTATTTTTGCATGGGCTGTAAAAACTATTGACAATAGAACAAAATGATGTACAATATATATATAGGCAATATTTTATTACTTATAAAACTATCGCGTGAATTATACTTTATATGGCAAAACAACGTTTGCCGGGTCAGCTAGTGTGCCCATAACCTGGAGATTGTGTTATGCCTGATTTGTCAAGCCTCAGCAACTGTCTGTTGGTGTCGCCTTCTTCCAACAGCTCTTATCATATCTTCTCTTGTTTAATAACAAAATAATACTGAATAAATTTAAAATAACCAAATAAAACAAAATTATTCAAATCAATAAAATTTGCATGGTCAAATTTTACTGGATTTTTTTTTTATTTTTTTTTTTATTTTAAATTTTTTAAATTTATTTTAAAGAAAGAGGCGTAAAAACAGATTCATTTCTAAACAACTCATTTTTGTACTCATCATAGCTTTTGGGTTATGAAGTTATTACTGAAATATTCTTAGATAAAGTTTATGTGTGTGTAATTGTGGATATAATATGACCATGATTTGAAGATTGGTGTTAAATTTTTAATATGTAAAAGTTTTTTGTTATTTTCCTTAAAAAATACTAACTGCATATTTACAATCTCAAGTATTCCATATAGCCCAACTTTTTGTTTGGTAGTTAAAAACCACAAGAGGTACTATTGAAAACCATCCAAGTTTTGTATATTTTTCAAGTATTTACGTTTCTAATAAAATATAATATGAGTAGAGATGGGCCTATTGTTCTGTGACTTCAAATTGAAAATTCGACTATTTAGCTTCTTTTGTAGTCCACAAAAGATGTAATTAGCCAACAATAACTACCAAAATACTAAAGTTTTACTTTTTTATTAATTCATATTTGAATGCCTAAAATAGAAGAAATGAAATGAATAAAATTTAATGTTTGAATAAATATTACTTTGATTATGTATGTAATTAATAACTTGGTATGGAAATCGTCTCCGAACACATTTTAATAAAATCACAAATAAATCTAAAATTTACTAAATCTATCATGACTGTACTAAAAAAGAAATATTTTGTTTGATGTTAGAAACAATAGCAGTAGCAACAGTGGTAATTCAAACAGCCGTCCATCTGGTGGCAGCAACAATAGCTCACGAGGTGGGAGTGCTCCGAGAACTACTGAAGCACCAGCCACAAGGACTCCATCACGAGCCAGAGATGTGCCAGCACCAACTGCCACACCACCTAATACTGCTACTGTAGCTCCACCAAGGGGAGAAGGTAATGTTGTCTATTCATTTCTTTTTCTTCAGACAAATTACTGCATTTGGAAACGAATTGGACGTAATTCCAGAAAAATGTTGCAAACCACAATCATGTCGAAATTGAGTTAAGAACACAAAACTGGCCACGTGATTCATATTAACGTACTGACAAATAATGGCAACCCTACTGTCACTCTTTAAATGATATCATGACAGTAGCCCAACCCACACGCAAAATTAATATTATATACACAAATTAAATTTGAAAAACAAAATTTTATGAACAACTTGAGAGTTGAACAAAGCAAACAGAATTTTATAACGAGGCGGTACTCGAACGGTTAGCTCAGTTGGTTAGAGCACCGGCACGGAACGCCGGGAGTCGTGGGTTCGAATCCCGCATCGTTCATAAAATTTTGTTTTTCAAATTTTATTTGTGTATTAATCCTAGAAGTGAGGGTTATCACTTTAAAAACATAACATATTGTAATATTATATACATTATATTATGTTTATTATATTGCCTAAATTGTGGTGTATCCTCTGAAGCCACAGTACGAGAAAAGAATAGCCCCATTCATATAAAGGTTCAAAAAAGTGTAAGCATTTTAGCTAGCTAAAATTCTGCAGAAAATTGTTTAAAGTGAATAATATAAACGAAATATCAATAGGTTTTCTCAAAAGCCGTCCTACTATTTGTTACCTAACCATTTGTGTCGACTTTATTTCATAAAATATGCGTTCAGGATCTGCTGTTGATATTATATTTTACAGACTAGAATTTAGATTATAAGATCTTCCTTTAGAATATTTACATAGCTTTTATGTATACTGGGTGGCCGAGAAGTTGACGTCCAAATCTAAAATTTGAATTTGGCTCATTTTATTGGCCAATGTTCTGGGAAGTTTTTAAAAATAGTTAAAAGCCATAGGCTTCCCCATTTTATTTATTTTTTGATACCTTGAAGATTTTCATGAATCTTGAACTTACGACTCAATTCTAAACTAGTTCCGCATTGTCTAAACTATTCATCGTTTCTTATGTGGTTATTGCGACTGCAGTTAGTAATTATCAACAATAAAATTAACTAAAAGTGTTCAAAAAGATTAGAAAAAAGTCCTAAACCACAATTAGGTGAAAAAAGCGGATAAAAGGGGAAAAATTATTATCTCTTAAACTACGTAAAATCGTAGAACATACATAGGGGTGATTCGGATACACATCACCATGAGGCTTTCAAATTTTAGCTTTGGACGTCAACTTCTCGGCCACCCTGTATGTGGTTTTTGTCCTACAATAATAATAGGGAACAAGCTCTTGCAGTTAATGGTCTAGACTCTATTTGGAAAACTATCCCTTCCAGTGTACCGCAAGGTTCTCTCCTTGGACCCTTGCTTTTTGAGAATTTTGCGAATGATATTGGTGTATGTTTCACGTAATCCTAATTATTTTTGCTTATAATATGAAAGTTTGTCCGCCTAAAACTAGAATCACTTAGTATTATCACTGATATAATTTATCATATCCAAATAATCTGCTATGACTTAACACAAGTCAGAAAAATAAGGTTTATTTACGACTACATGAATCATTTAGAATACGCAAGTCAAATCTAGATTACTCAGTGTAAAATATACCAAGATAGAATAGAAGATATTCAAACTTTTCGTTTTATTTCTCTTATACAAATGCCTCTCTATAGATACAGATTATCAAGCGAACTGTTGTGGGTTTTGTTTGCTTCTACTAACGTAACGATGAATAGCTGTTGTATTATATTATCTGTCTACGTCGTATTCTAAATGGGTCTGTAGATCGCCCCCTGACTTCTTTGCAAAATATCCTTGAATATACTCGATCTCACAGAAAGCGATTTATACGTGTTTTTTTTTATGATAATAAGGGACGAGACGAGCAGGACGTTCAGCTGAAGGTAATTGATACGCCATGCTCATTACAATGCAGTGCCGCTCAGGATTCTCAAAAAACCCAAAAATTCTGAGCGGCACTACAAATGCGCTCGTCACCTTGAGACATAAGATGTTAAGCCTCATTTGCCCAGTAATTTCACTAGCTACGGCGCCCTTTAGACCGAAACACAGTAATGCTTACACATTACTGCTTCACGGCAGAAATAGGCGCCGTTGTGGTACCCATAATCTAGCCGGTTTCCTGTGCAAAAGAGCCTCCCACTGGTGCAAAGGAGCCTCCCACTGGTACGTGCCCAGTGTTAGTTACCATCGTCACATCTTATATTTAAAGCGTGCACGAGTAAAGAGAATAATAAACTCAATTTAAGTAAAGGTAGGTATATTTTTATTAGCGCTGATTCGATGAAAAATCAGTTGTAATAATTGTATATCTGTGAAAATAGGTAACATAATGTGTTGTAAAAATATTGTGCTTTAATGAAAAAAAATATGTAATTTATGATTTACAGCTTTTGCTTGTTATTGCAATTATCCTTATATTATGTAAACATTATTGCTTTAAGATAATAATAAAAACAATACCTAGCACAATTAACTGTAAAGTAGATTCTGTAGATGAAGCCACAACCTGGGAGTTGAACAAAGCATACAAGATTTTATGGCGATACGTCACTCGAACGGTTAGCTCAGTTGGCAGAGCACTGGCACGGAACCCCAGAGGTCGTGGGTTCGAGTCCCGCGCCGTTTATAAGATTTTGTTTTCAAATTTTATTTGAATATAATTTATATATAAAACTAGCTGACCCAGCAAACGTTGTATTGCCATCATAGTATCATCATCAACTGTAGTTAATCTATCAACTATAGGTAGCTAAAGTTAAGTTTGTTTTTTTAACTCCTGATAAAGTTAGACATCTGTCTAACTTCCTATCTAACTTGTATCTACAAAGATTCTAATTAGTTATTCATTTTAAACTATTCTTTCAATTTGATTTCTCAACGACGGGGGACACATCAAAGTAAAAACAAAATTGTGGTTTTTTGTTTTAAATTCTGAACATTTTCATATTTATTCACCTTTTAAACCTTCTCTGGACTTCCACAAATAATTCAAGACCAAAATTAGCCAAATCGGTCCAGCCGTTCTCGAGTTTTAGCGAGACTAACGAACAGCAATTCATTTTTATATATGTGTTATGTTAGTGAGTAACAATACTGACAATAATTGAAAGATTTTCATCTTTTATCAAAGGTTGTTTCGAAGGTCAATTTAATTGGAGATATAAACTATTTGAATCCATTTGTCATGTATTTATGTCCGTTTAACATCACTATGTCAATAAGGATGTGTACATAGTTTGTTAGATACAAATAAAAATATTATTGATTAATAGTTATTTATGCAACTGTTGTGTAATAAGGGGTAGTAAAACACGAATGTGGGTTTATTTAATAATAGTATCACATGAGTGTTTTAATAACTAATTATCAACAGTTGCATACAAGACTTAATCTACACCCAGAATATGAATCCTCTTAAATATTCTGAAACAGTTAGCTTACTGCTAACATTAAAACAGCCAGCCCTAGTAGTAACCTATTATCATCCCTTACTGATTATATACAAATAAACTAATATTAATGAAAGAATTATTAATTTTAGTAGTAATTTACATTTTGTATAGTGCAATTATTAAAATTCACTTGAATATTATGTTATTTTGCAGCGTTTAAAATATCCGGAGGTGTGCTGTCAAAACTTGATTCGCTCATTTTTTTCAAGAAAAATGGCGGGGTTTCAAATAACCTACTTTTTTTTACGGCGCGCCACGTTCTGGTAGTGTGGAACGCGCGTAAACGAAAATGTTCTTTTTTTGAAATTCATACAGATACCACGCATCGAGCAACAAAAATGTGGCTGTTTGTTGAAACTCTTTGTGCATGAACGGATCGAAAAAAAAAACCAAGGAGTGTTGTTATGAAATTCAGTAAAACATTACAACACTCGTTTGGAGGATGTAATGGTTATTACGACATTGGGTGTTTTAATGTTGGTAATAATTTAATAGAGGATTTAAAGCATGGGTGTAGATAAACTTCTTTATAATAAACTCAGGTGCACTTATAAAATAGGTAGCAAATTTTTACCGGTATTAATTTTTCAGTCTTTGCACAGGATGGGT
>CATIXQ010000036.1:2837732-2861064 GCA_949711755.1 Leptidea juvernica
ATTCACTGTCATAAAACACAATCTCGGTTAGTGTATATTATCTAGGGTTGCACTGTCTACCCACTACGCATGCTATGATCATTTTGCCTCTCGCTTCCTGTGGCCCAAAAACTAGGATGGTTTATGTGTACGGTTCACTATTTCTACATAGTATGCATGTGCATGTTTTGAGATTATTCCACGGTTTCTTTGTCTTGTATTTTGTGTAGAATGTGAATCGAACAGCCCCAGTTTTATTCAAAATTTAGAGCTATTCTGTTGTTATTTAAATGAACAAGATGAAGATTAAGTTTCGTTTTATAACTAAATATTATTAGCTTGTGTGTAGTGAGAGGATAGTAAACTGAGCCTGCTATTACAATTTCCTGCTTACTAAACTAGCATTCATAATGTGTTAACATTCTCTTTTTTCACTGGATGAAAGTTTTTTGTGCTTCATTTCTGTTACATACAAATATCAAACAGTATTTTAATCTCTTTCAAATACTTGTGGGTTGAATTGTGCCAACAGCGATTCGAAAACATGATTATATATGTCATTTTGTGTACATATTGGTTGGGAATTCAAAATCAACTTAAATTTATAACATTTCAAAAATCTGTATTAAAATTTCATGTATAATATTTCATATTTATTCAGATCTGCTGTATATAACTCTATGTAATTGGGTCCAATATACAACATGCCAAAAAACAAAATTATTGTGTGACTTTGATAAAATGGTTATAATATTCCCAGCTAGAATATGGAATAATGCTGAATTCGAGTAAAATTCTATCATAGATACAGATAACGCGAGTTGAATGCAGACTTCAGGAATGCGATAGTGCTGTGACCTAATTATAAGTGATGACCTTATTCATGAGAGTCACCACTTAACACTAGGTAAAATGATGAAAAAATATTTTATAAATTTTTATTTTTATTATTAAATTTAATCTCAAATTTTTGTTTTGCATTTCTTCAATACACTTGCCTAAAATATTTTTCGCCATTTCTCATGCTTGGCGATGAATAGAAACGTCGCTTTTTTCGGAACGGAACCTTATGAACCAGTCATTATTAAAATCAAATAAAAAATAACACGGGATTGCAACTTTAGTATTAACTCGATAGCACAGTAAGCGACGACTACGATACAGCACTACACTGCAGGCGCGTGAGGCGAGGCGTGCTCAAGGCGGGGGGGATGTTCCCGCCCTTTACCATTCAACTCGCGTGGTAACTCGCGCGGTATTGTCTCAATAATAACATCTCTTACAAAACTTGTAGCAAAATTATAGTGCAAATACAAAAAAAAATAATATATTTATAGGCTGCAAATCAGTTTTCGTCGGCGCTGTCTACTGGTCAGATGGGGCCGGTGATGTCTCAGTTTGGTCTGGCGGCAGGTGTGACTACTGCTGCCAACACTGGAGATATGCAGGCTTTCTTCAAAGCCCTGGAGAGTAACTCCAGTTCGTCAGATTCGTCTAAAGCGCAAAAGGAAGAGGACAAAAAGGAGAAACCACAGGATAAAAATGATAAGAAGGATAAAGATGGTGGTTCTGGAATGTCACTTGACTAACAATCTTTTGTGGTAGAATTGTATAATGTTTTTAATTTGTGACTGCAGTTTTGAGTATGTATCAGGCAAATTAAATGTGTAATCCACTTGATTATTTTAATGTTTAAATTGAATACTTCTATATTATTATGATTTTCAGCGTGTAATAAGTAAAAAATTAAAAAAAAATGCTGTATTATCTATTTGCCCTCGATTTTGTCTTAAAAATTATTTTGTTTGAATTAGAGGAGATTCTAATTAAGATCTAGACGTCAATTCGTCAATATTTTATTATTGTAAATAATACAAATTATAGATTTTCGATATCTAAATGATGACAAACAACTTTAGAACAATTAATGTTAATAAATGTATGGCTACATCTGTTTTGTTTTTATTTATATTATAAATCACATAAATATTCACTAATTCATGCAATCTTTCTACTTACAAGATTATCACACATACTTGAAATAGATCAATCTTAACAATTATAATCAAATCATTTTTAAGATCTATTTGTACGCGTTATACTATATGCGTTACGTAACAGAGGCTAAATATATTATATGTAAGTATTATTAAACGCTTATCTTGAAAATGAAATGACGAAACCGCTTTGGATGTGGTTATCATGTGTGAAATAGTGTATTGTGACAATTTCCAAGAAAAAGTTGTGTTAATTGAAATAATATGTTATGTTTTTATAGTGATAACCCTCACTTCTAGGATTAATACACAAATAAAATTTGAAAAACAACATTTTTTGAATAATTCGGTTTCGAACCCACGACCTCCGTGCCGGTGCTATATATATATATATATATATATATACATAATATAGCACCGGCACGGAGGTATATAGGGTTATCACTATAAAAACATAACACATTGTTTAGATTTACAAGAGCGACATCTCAAGTCAATTACCTAATATGCAAATATTGGGGTTGAGCAGGTTATCAACTGAAAAGTAGATCCTGTAGATGAAACCAACCTGAGAGTTGAACAAAGCAAACAGAATTTTATAACGAGGCGGTACTTGAACGGTTAGCTCAGTTGGTGAGAGCACCGGCACGGAACGCCGGAGGTCGAATCCCGCATCGTTCATAAAATTTTGTTTTTCAAATTTTATTTGTGTATTAATTGAAATAATACGCGGAAATCTACATGGGCATAGTCGCATGTGTCCGCTAGTTCCACAATAAAACGTAACGTAATATCTTCAACACGGACTAATCTAGCTTTTTTTCACATATTGGTGAAAAGTATAGGCACCGGCTTGGTATACATGCGACTTATATGTTATCTTAATTTAATTACACACTCGCACCCCAGTATCAGCTCGATCCATTTGACCGCGTGCAACGCAGTACAGCTCGAATTGTCGGGGACCCAGTGCTCTGTGAACGGCTGGATCACTTGGCGTTGCGTAGAGATGTCGCTTCATTGTGTCTTCTACCGCATTTAACACGGGGAGTGTTCCGAAGAGCTGTTTCACCTGATTCTTGCCGACGAATACCACCTTTGCACGACACGCCACTAAGTTATCATCCCCACCATGGATGTATGGCGCTCCTCCGTTGCATTTCTGTCGTTCCTGCGCCACAGCTCCGGCGTCAGGGCGCAGCGCGTCAGCGCCGTTCGCCTGTGGCCTATATGGGGCCGAAGTGATATGCTGTATACATTTTTTTTACAAAATTCCTCGAAAACTAAACTCGAATGATGAAAATGGTGGTCCATCGTCCGTCACGAACTCGTGACGGACGCAAGCAGCCTACAGCCTACAGCGCAACTGCGCTGGTAGGTAATCCAGACTGCGAATACGCCTCTTAAGTCATTTATAGTCCACTTGGAATGAGCGTCTAATACATGGGGCACAGTAAAAGTTTTGCACTTCTAGCTAATCGGAACTATTTGAATTTCGAATATTATATTTTGTTGAAACGTTGCAACCTTCTTATTAATAAAAAAAACAATTGGCGGGAAATCATTTGTCAATTGTTTTATCACACATCAAAGTTACGTACGCAATGAACATGGAATTATGTCGAAAAGATTTTAGAGCGATGATTTTTTATGATTTCAAAAGTTCTTTCTCTTCGCAAGACTGCCGCTCGTCTTCAAAATGATTTGGGAGAGAAGCACCGTGAGGCGATGGTTTGCTGAATTTGAGAGAGGTCGGGTTTCTTTTCATAACAAATTTCGTGAAGGGCGGCCTTCAACTGCCGTCACCGAAAATAATGTGGCTACTGTTAAGACAACTCAAAGACTATTGGGGATTGTTATGAGCCAAATTCAGAATTTTTTTTTATAGAATTTAAAGTTCGGAAACTTTGTAGTCGTCGGATCCCTTATGAACTGACAGCGGAGCAGAAGCGGGCTCGCGTGGAACGGTGCTCACAGATACTAATGAAGTACGACCATTCTAATGCTCTTTATAACATTATCACAGGAGACGAAACGTGGATTTATTGTTTTGAACCCGAAAAAAACAGCAACCTTTTCTGAATGGGTGTTTGAAAATGACAACAGGCCAACAAAAGTGATGCAGGCGAGAAACGTTGGTAAAAAAATGATCTCATTTTTTTTTCTCAGCTACGGGTCCCATCTTTAATTGAAGATCAAAAGAGTGTTAATGCCGAGTGGTATTCTACCATTTGTTTACCCAGGGTCTTAAAAAAAAGTTCGCGAAAGACGACCAAAAAGCCACGTTCTCCTACATCATGACAATGCTTCTTCACACACGGCCAACAAAACTAAGTAATTTTTTGCTACCGAAAAAGTACAACTCGTCACCCATCCTGCACAAAGCCCCAACCTAGCACCCTGTGATTTCTGTATTTACCCCAAAATCAAAGATTTGATGAGAGGTTTCAAGAGAGAGTGATAGCGTTCAATTAGCACGTAGAAAACATGCATTGTCCTCCTGTTATAAAAAATGGTTCGATCGCATGAAAAATTGTTTAAAATGTAAAGGAGAGTATTTTGAAAAGCAATAAACATAATATTTTGGTTATAACATGTTGTTTTTTTTTAATTACGCAAAACTTTTAGTGTGACCTACATATTATGAGTATGGGTACCGTACCCCAGCCACGTCCTCGAAATCAGCGTGCAGTTGTGCCCGCGGCGGCTCAACACGCACTATTTTGCATGCACCGCAAACCCGGCAAGTATCTTCAATGTATTGATCGATACTTGGCCACGTAATTACGCGATAGATTTTTAATTTTATTCATCCCTAAGTGGCCATCGTGTATTTCGTTTAAAATTGATTTTTGCAAAGTTCTAGGAATAATAATTCGGTATTTATAGATAAAACAACCTCGATCTACGTGTAGTGATCGGTGTGGCTTGCGAAGTACGCTTTCTCGTCTTCGCAACTATAGTCAGCCGAATAGTGCGTAACCCTTTATTTTACACAAAACTGAGTCGCGCTCTAACTCTCGTGTGATATCTGTGAAGGACACTGAAGGGTCGGAGGGAGTGGAGACAAAATTCAAATAATTTATTACCTCTCCCGTATGACCTAGGGCTAGAGGTAGTCTTGATTATGTATCGGCCGGACCGTTACCCGCTGATCTAATAAACTCGATTGAAAAATAGTAAGCTGCTAAGCGTGCCGCCCACCTCTGGAGCCGGCTGGCACCCCTTTGTGGAATGCCCCCCTTTTCCCCAAAAATTTGCCAGAAACTGTCATAACCATAATGTCAACACCAGGAACAGACATAAGCTTATAATGCCTACTACTCGAATAAGTCGAGTTTACAGTCTTTTGTGGGGCGACGTATATGGTTTTACAACAGGATCCCAAAAAAAGTTCAAAACAAAAGTATTAAGTTATTCAAAAGAATTGTAAAAAAACGTTTGTGTGGTAAAGGTTACTATAACATAAATGACTTTCTTAATGATACCACAGATTGGGAATGGAGCGACCGTCCTCAGGCTATTAAATAATAAGTTTAATTGTACAATGTTACTTTAATTGTAAAACATATTTTTGATGAAAAAAAAAAAGCCCGCTGAGTTTGTTGCGCCCATTCTTCTCAGGCCTGAGGCATTCATTTTGGAATGGGTGGTAGTTTTTTGACTTTCAATAAGTGATTTCACATCCTATTTTGAATAAAAATATTTGAATTTGAATTTGCGTGTTAGAGGCTGGTGGTCTGTATGCAACGTAAACGTCCTGCCAAACAAATACTGATGGTGCGTACTCACAAAGAAAAGTATAGCCATGCTTCCTTATCTAACTGACTATAATTGACAGGCCACTGGCTGCCGTCCTGACGACCCTGGGTAAAACTAAATTGTTTGGAGTATAATAAATGAGTATGGAAAAAATTACTAATATATAATAATATAATATAACTTTTCAAAAATTTCACTAAAAGTGGGTAGTACAGATATTGGTCTATAGTTAGTAGGGTAACTGGTACAACCTGATTTAAGCAGTGATACTATTTTACCGTGTTTCATTTAGTCAGGAAATTCACCACGGTCTATACAATTAATAAATATTACAGCTAAATCTGGTGCAACAAAATCAATCAAAGACTTAAGTAGTTTAACTGATATGCCCCAAAAATCATTTGTCGCCTCATTTTTAATCGATTTAACAGATTTTATAACATCAGAGCCAGAAACAAGATCAAATTTAAATATCTTATCACATTCAAGAATATTATCTTTCAATAGTGAAAGAGCGGAGTCTGGTGATGAGTTCAACGAATTTGTAGTGGAAGCAGGTATATCTGTAAAGAATCATTCGAAAATTGTTGCAACATCGCAATGCGACGTTGCAGATTTGTTATCGTATATACCTATCTTGAATTGGCAATAGTACAATCTTTTTATAATTTTTTTTTAGAGAACCATTTAACATATCGTTAGAACTCATCACTACCAGTTATATTGTCGCTCTTCATATAAGTAAAAAAAATTGCCTGTTGCTCACTCGCTAAAATCTATTCGCATCAGTTTTGAGGACCGACTTAGCAGTTAAAATAGAATTTATTAAATAATAGAACTTATAAAAGAAGAAATTATACATTTCATTTAGTTTTAATGTATTTTGTAAAAATGTGAGGTCTCTAACAAGGGTGGCCCTCACTCTTTCTATGCGGTCTGATGTAACTGGCACAAAAGTAATTTTGTGTTAAGTTATATTGGGTTTTAAAGATTCAAACTGAATTAACTGACCACAGTGGTCCGAATTTAATTTACTAATTATGTTTTTACTAGTTCACTTTTGTAAAAAAATTTATCAATACATGTCGCACTACTAGATGTTATTCTTGTGGGTTCCAAAAACATATTGGATAAGATGTATGATAATACATTTAATACTTAAAGTACCTACTATTTTCCAAAACTATAAGTTAAAGTCTCCATAAACATGCACTTCAGCAAAAAGTTCAAAGGAAGCACAGGGTAGTCTATAAACAGATACAACAATGAATTGCCCTAATTCAATTTCAAATGATGACAACAAACAAGTATTGTCGAAAAAGCTGTCTCTTTATAGTTACATAGGCACGTGTGTCAATTACAAATGGCATCTCAATAGGTATGTTACCTTCAGAGAGTATAATAATAATAAGGGCTGTCACATAAAATTTGGCGAGTAACGAGGTCTCGCTATTAGCCAAACAGCAAAAGCTGTAGGAAAAAGTAAGTAAACGATATTACCTATAGCTACTATAAAATTAATATTTTTATACGGCCTCTCATTCTATGTAAAGTCCTAGTTTCTGTTATTTCAACAGCATGGAATCCTCAGTGCGCGAGTAATATTCACACTTGTCCACTTATTTACCTTTACTAAAAAACGGGACGAGGGTTCGCCCCTTGTAGTTGTACCCATAAATGCATACATAGTTATAGAAACCACGGCCGGCGTGCGCGGCAAAACAGGTACGGTCAAGAATCAAGATGGCGGGTTGCGGGTGGCCGCGGTCGGGTTGCTGCCTGCTGGTTACACTCCCGGGGCGCGGGGCGAGAGGCGCTGGGGAATCCTTCTGGCGCCAGACCAGCGCGGCGTCTCTACTCTGTGGCCGCCCCGCGACCCGCGCTCGCTTGAAATAGATGCACGCTGATTTACGCCTCTGTATGAACACCGCACACGCTATGACTAAATATTTAAATAATATTGCTTGCTCGACTGCCTTGGCACGTCCGTCCCTCCCCGCGCGCTTAACCCTCATAAATCGCCGCCGTAGTCTGTACTTAGTACACACTGTGTTGCGCGAAATGAAATAGCAAATTAAAATAATATATTGATATACCACTACCAGTAATGTGCCAGTACCACGTCACATAGGTATATAGTGAAATTACTTTTGTATCTTTCAAGGAGTCTTTAATTGACTCGGAAGTAATCATTTATTGTAGAGTTATGAAAGTATATGGGGTCGAGCAGGTACATTGCGCAAACCTCATTTAGTCATTAGGTACCCAATTGCGTTTGCAATTTAATGATCATTGTATTATTTATAAGTAATTTCATTTGCATTTCAATTCAAGTGACGGAAATAAGTTGATATTTTCGGACTTTCTCATAAAAATTGTATAAACATGAGTCATTATTGTGAGCTCTACATCGCGTTATTTGCATACCACATTCCTTCCAAATAGGTAATACGTGGGCGATCTTTAATGAATATGTAACATGTAAGAAACTAGGTAGGCAGATTATGTTATTAGACAATATGTTATTGATGCCTTGCCTTTGCATGCATGCATTGCCTTTTTTGACACAAAATCGGGCACACTTAAAGAAACACATAATATGTGAACGACAAGAGGGAAGGAAAAATAGAATATTTTCGCTCAACCCTTTTGTCGTATCACCGCTCTTCTACAACACTTTTAATGCCTCGCCTAATATGTGTCTCGAAATCCAGAGCTTCTACAACACCACGGCTATCTAGAAGGCAAAGCAAAGCTAGCATCAAAGACACCTACACTGTAGCGCTCTACAAGGCGCAAGTCTGGCCACATAAAGAGTAATAACTCTGTATGTATGGTCTGGATTCGTACCTACTCGTTCGACCATTTGACCGCGTCCAACGACGAACTATACCTCCCGCCGACGCGGACGGCACACATAATATGTGGCGGTCCTGAACTATGCGGTTTGATGATTTAACATCAGTTGATCAGTAAGGTTTGTACTCTCCTTTCATTAAAAAAATATGCGAAGATGGCTCCTTATCGGTTTAACAACTTGATCCTTCGGCGTTGCATCGACAAATCGCTTCTCAATGCGTCTTCTACAACATCTGTAACGGGGAAAAAATCTATTGGTCCTGATTACTACCACCAATTTCACTAAAACGCACAACACCAACTCACATACCATCCTCACTGTCTAGATTCTTCCACACTACAATTCTGTCGTGTTCCCAGTTCGATGTGGCGTGGGTAAGGCAATAGTTATAATAAACTCTCTCGTGTCTCCTCTGGTTTTGTAAGGAAACATGGGTTGGGCCATCAAAAGAATCTTGTAATTTTCAATAAGATTTAAATTAACAGAAAACTTTAAAAGCTGTCTTTACCCTATTAACATAATCTAATCAAATAATTTTCGTATCTGAGCTATATATATATATATATATATATAGCTGCTACAAAAATCAATTATTATTGAACAAATCCAAAGATATACACCACACCACTACGATCGTTATCTCGTACTGCCACTGTGTGCTATGCCTGTTTCACCTAGTCGTGTAATTATTCCAATTTATTTATAGACCTAGTAAACTGTTTGGTACTAATATTTTTACGAACAACCTTTATCCGTGCATTGGGACTTTCATCACAGAATAAAGAGTAATAGTACTTACATACATATTTTATTATCTCCCCGTGTTGTCACTGACGTCATGTAGGTGTTGCTATAAGTACACGTGGTATCTGACAAACTACAATATCACCTGGCTTTTGTATCTGAGATAACTTCCACAAAGTTACGATAACATCGTATTAGGTGTACGATGCTTTTGACGAATATAGCAGTGTATTTATTCGAACTTACTAATAATTATTATTCTGCATATACTATTTTTTATGAAAGTACGGTCGAGACGAGCAGGACGTTCAGCTGATGGTAATTGATACGCCCATTACAATGCAGTGCCGCTCAGGATTATTGAAAAGCCCAAATATTCTGTGCGGCACTACAATTGCGCAGTTGGTCGCCTTGAGACATAATAGGTTAAGTCTCATTTGCCCAGTAATTTCACTACCTACATATATATACATATATATATTATATACATTTCATTGTTATGCATTTTATTTAGTCCGTATTCCAGAAGGTGTCTCAATGCGTAATCCGTGACCATATAGACTGTAGGTAGCTACTGAGCTGTTATGATCACTTACAACTGACAAGCATGTGCCCTAGAAAATACCTCTCACTACGGAATTGTCCTTTATAACTACGACATAACTAAAACTAAGCGGACTTTGTATTGTTAAACATTAATTATGTAAGTAATGTATAGCTGCTAACAGACGCACATAGGGTCACCGGGAATACAATGGCGGTGCCCCTCAATGAATATATTGACTTTGAAAGGTCGTTGCCGTTTACAGATCAGCTCATATATCAGCCGCGGGCTCACGGACTACCTACAAATCTTGATTAGATCAACATTTTCATAAGCATTTCTTTTTAAGAGCGCTCGATATGCCTACCAAGGCCGCTTCTAATATTTAGGTATCAAAATTACTATCTATATAAAACAGATTACGCGTGTCAATGTATTTTAATAATCAACTGATAACTAATTACCTAACTATATCCACAGCGCCCAGTATCTGGTCTATATTGTAGCTATCTAAGTCAATAGTTTTTCTTTATGATAATATGCAAAATGGTAGGTATTTCCATTTCTACTCCTTAGAGCAGCCACCCTGTGTAAGTATGTATATCTATTCGGAAATGTATTTGTAAGCACAACGTAAGGCGGTGTCTTTTCGTCATCCATAAATTTTGACCCAAATAATAAATGTAAAAGGTACCTACTTACTTATTGTAAGATCAAAATCGGAAGAGAGTTAATAGGTATAAACACATTCCGTTAATCTACCTCTTTCGGAGTTTAGACACATGTTTCCCAGTATACTAAATCCAGGCTGGTTGTTCTTTGGTGGATAAACGGAATGACCTAATAACCAAAGGAACATAAATTCCCATGCAACTGAAACTTTATATTTATATGGGTACGCCACAATATTGGTGCTCGCAGTGCTTCAGGTACAAGACATCTATCCTAAGCAGTGGGAGGCTACGGCGCCTATTTCTGCCGTGAAGCAGTAATATGTAAGCATTACTGTGTTTCGGCCTGAAGGGCGCCGCAGCTAGTGAAATTACTGGGCAAACGAGACTTAATGTCTCAAGGAGACGAGCGCAATTGTAGTGCCACCCAGAATTTTTGGGTTTTTCAAGAATCCTGAGCGGCACTGCATTTTATTTGGCAGGGCGTATCAATTACCATCAGCTACACGTCCTGCTCGTCTCGTCCCTTATTGTCATAAAAAAATCTATTTATGTATTTATAAATACCTATACCTTACACGCCACGGGTCTAGAGACACAATTCACCCTTTTTCGTATGAATAAGTTTAACCGCTTGTCTAAGCTCATTTATTATTTTGTTTTGACTATGTACACTTTTGGCAATGAGTTTCTTGCTACTTCTTCTCATTAGCTCAACTCTTTACGAAGTAGCGGTAGATTCAATAAGAAAAATATTTTTTTGACATTCATAAGTGCCATTTCCGTGACCTACATGAATAAAGTTATTTTGATTTGATTTGATTACTATTAGTTACCATCAGCTGAATGTCCTGCTCGCTCGTCCCTTATTGTCATAAAAAAGCAGATGATTAAATGCTTGTATTATTGCAATAGAGCTTTATTGCTTAGCCATAGGTGATTACGTACAAGATTCGCATCTGTATTTGATATATTATAACAATATAATAACAATATGCTTACACAATAGTTGTTAACCGAGCGCCGTGACGTAAGCAACATGACGAAGCGAGTGACTGTCAAGCCCGTATAAGCAAACGATTGATGTAAAGGTACTCACAGGCTGTCAGAAATGCTAGATGCACCACAAAATCATGCAAATATTGAGCAATTGCTATTTTAACGCCCCAACATGAATTTTGGATGCACATAAATCAAATATAGAGTCTGGTGGGATGCAACACACTTATTCCGAGCTCACCTTAACAAGCTCAAGCTTAACGGCTGCATTTTTTGATTGGGTGGATTTAGAAGTTTGCCTTTTATAACCTTAGCTACAATGACAGCGGACGTTAGTAGGTAATTGAGGTTGATTTCAACTCGATTTCTTCAAGCGTTGCTCAGAAAAGGGTCTTGTTCAAAAAAAGTAAGTATATATTATCAGTTTTTCATACTGTTGAGTCCAAAAACAACAAAATCGCCGCGTTGATAAGAATAAATGATGATTAATTTATTATTGTCGCCATAAAATTGCAGAGCATGTTAGTTACAGCAATTACTTATGACGAGCGTCTGTCTGTCCTTTAACAGCAGGCAACTCGATGTCGTGCGCGTCGAGATACGTTTCTAGGAAATGTATGGACGGTGAATGTGAAAAAGTCGGTAACCTGATCCTGTACAAGTGTACACGGCACAACGCTGGCGGGCAGGGAGGTACCTAGTAGGGACGCGTGCTGTGAACCGGGTTCTCGGAAACCCCTCACAACACAGCTCTAACAATACTATACCCAATTAAAAGTTGTTTCTACTAGTTCCGAAGTTATTTATATTATGTTGTACTTATTACAAGCACTTTACTTTTTTATTATTACTCTAAGTTAACATTTAATGACATTACGCAGGTAAAGTGATACAGAATTTTTATTTAATATTTATTGTATTTATTACCAATACGTTTAATTGGCATTAGTATAGAACTTAAGTAGTCATCATTATAAGCCCTTCTTAGTAATCTGAAGTAGGTTAAAAATTTGCTAATTGCTATACAATACTTCGTTTATAACTATAGGTATAAATAATTGAAGTATTTTTTTTTTGGGTTTATATATATTTAAATATAAGAAGAATATTGTACTCATTTTAGATAATTGTCAAAATTGTGATAACTATGTGTTGTGTCTACACTTTACAAAAAAAATTATGTTTAACCTGTATGGGACTCATTGTCGATATTAATTTTAACTATGTCATGTATATCATTTGTTAAAGACTTATGTTCCCTGAAAATTAATAAAAATATTATTATAATAAGTATATGAACCGTGATAGATTATGATTTTATGGAAATAGCGTATTCAGTATTCTATACATGTATAATCATCTTAATATATATAAATTACGTTTCACGTTGTTTGTTCCCGATGGACTCCTATACTAATGATAATGAATGAGATAACGGATTTTAATGGGGGATAATTTAAAATAATTACTTCTTGGAGTGCAGTTTAGTCCAACTTAAGAGATGAGATAGTTTTTATTTCAATTTGGGACCCATAATTATTGTTATTTTCAATATTTGTTTTGTATGGACTTATTTTCTATAAGAGAATTTAGTGACGCACGGTTTGACAGTTCCGCTGTGAAACAATTTCATTATAACAACGGGGAGCATTTTCGACGAAATAATTCTTGATGTTTTGAAATATGATTGGCAAATTCCTATAAAACAGTATTTTTCTTTTATTATCTACAGAACAACGTTTGTAGGGTCAGCAAGTTATTATATAAAGTGTATAATCATTATTATTGACAGTTTACCCAGAGACGAAACGTTCTGTGTCGTTCACGTGATTTGTGCTTAGCAGCTTTTAATTATTACGTAATCTTTGGTCCACATGGTGTTGATCACAGACATGGATCCAAATAGATGCCGCGAGTGTATGTACTTACTTCGCGTGTCAAAAAGAGGAGCAATGCTCTTCCTTTGACGCTTTTAATTAATTTTTATTATGATTTATTAATAATCACCGATTTTAGTAATAAGCAATACCGACTATTGATGTACTGAAAACGTCAACTAATGATGAAGTGAGTGGCTAAACGCTAGGCTCGCTTTTTAACGACGTCACAGTAGGTACAAAAAAAAGGGCACGATTGGTTTTCATTCAGACGGAGGGATTTGCGTTATCTACTTGGATCTATGTCTGTGGTGTTTACGCTGCAATTTGAGGGATTATTTTATGGCAACAGCAAACGTCACCAATTCATGAGGGAAATGTGGATAATTTGTTCTTCAATTGACCTTTAATGCAACCTTCTTTGTACAATTTTATACCTGTTGAAGTTCCGTGCCCAACTTCCTTTAAATATCTCCTCTCACTAGTTTTCACTCCTTTTGGAAATATTTTGTGCTTAGATTAAGGATTGGTCTCCGCTGCACTCCAACTAGATACGGCAGGCTTCGTAGCAAAGTGCGGCAACTAAATCTACGCGCAAGTTGGCGTACTCAAGCCAGTCTCGGACAATGTGTGACGTTGACGTGCCACATGTTCTGTTAAACTTCACTAATAATTGAAACTAAAATGTCGGGTTGCGTAGTAAAACTTTGTAAAAATAATACTAAGAAGGTACTGGGATGACATATTGATGATAAGTATTTTGTATTTTATTAATTTCAATGTAAAATAACACGAAGCGTATATAAGTTACAAAATGTGAAATATGCCATTGAGTGTCAAGATTCCATGCACATAAGCATCAAATAGTTGCTATAAAAAAAGCTATTGTTCTTAGATAGTGCGGTATCTGGTTGGAGCGCAGCGGAGATCAATCCTTGATCTAAGATTTTGTGTAAATATATTAAAAAGAATAAGATTCAGTTGTAAATATCCACTAAGTCCTTAAATTTACTAATTTCAGTAATTTAAATAATTACATTTATATTAATTGTGTATCTTCAACAGCATGTACTTACCTATAATATTTTTTTCAGGTATATTCAAATTCAAATATTTTTATTCAAAATAGGATGTGACATCACTTATTAAAAGGCAAAAACTACCACCCATTCCAAACCGAATGCCTCAGACCTGAGAAAAATGGGCGCAAAATATGCTTACATTGTAATATTGTACAATTAAAATTATTATTTAATAGCCTAAGGGCGGTCGTTCCATTCCCAATCTGTGGTATCATTAAGAACGCATTCATGTTATAGTAACCTTTACCACACAGTTATTGAACAATTATTTTGAGTAACGTAATAATTTTGTTGTGAACATTTTCTGGGTTCTTGTTGTAAAAACATAGACCGACCCACAAAAGAAAATATAACTTGCTAATGCTAATGGTAGACATTAAAATGAGAAAATAAATAGCTACTCTAATCTTTGTGGTCTACTTTAACATGACATTGGCTACCTTGTGGTATACCTTCCACAGAAGTCACAGTAGGTAGAATACATTTAACGAAAAAACTTCAGATAATTCGAGATTGAGATCAAGTTAATTTTTTCTCTTGTATTGGAGACAATATATCGCCAGTCACGTGGAGATAAATGTTTCCGCTTTATTTATCAACACGTTGGCGCGCTCCGCCTAGTTGCGTTTACGTGGCAGATGCCTATTCATTTTTGTCTTCACAGATTGTGGGGAACTCTAAAACATTTTCTAAAATAAAAGTAGCTTAATTAACTCCTAATAACATGAGCCTTCTATTAATGAAAGTTCCACCTAAATAGATCCAACTGTATAAAGAATTTGCCGAAAGAAATAGACACAGACAATTTTTTTTAAAATAGATAATGGGGTATGAGTATATTGACCATACCGTTATACCAATCATGAAAGTCTTCTCTGAGCCCACAAACGAACAAATTTTCAATAACATTATCTTTAATTGGTTTAGGTATATGTTAAAACAATATGGTAGATATAATATAATCTGTGACATGACTGTAGTAATTTGCGAAAATACGATAGTGTATCTATAAACACAAGTTTGCATGGAATGATATCATTTCGGTTGGAAGATAACCGTTTCGTACTACTTATGCGATATTTTTTATTGCGACCTTTTATCTACGCAATCACATTAACTATCACATACACACTTCTATTTTTTGGCATTTTTTTTTTATGTTATCAACTGATGAGTGGGGCTCTCCTTTAATATCAATCGTGGCATCGATTTACTTTCCCGTAGGAGGGAAATGAATCCTGGATCGAAAGCATTGGGGATCGAACTATGACTTTTGACGGGTTCTCTTTTTAAAACGGGCTGATCATAGACAATTTGAACATTTAAAACATTTTTTATGGAACAGGAATGCAGTTATGAATGCGGGCAGATTCTGGTGGTGAGTGATCTCATGCTCTCATGCAATGCTAGAGCAATCACAAGAGTATCTCCGGTCTTAAAGGCTTACACTTTACGCGCTCCGCGGAAGGAACTTCATATTCAACTTTACGTGAAACATTAAAAGGCATTTATTTTCTCAAAATTGAATCCTTTAGAATTCTTTTTGATGTCATTTCTTATATACTAGATACTACTACCGCTTCGGAAAGAAATGGAGCTGAGAGAGAAGAATTAGATGAAACTCAAGCTAAATCTGAAGGAACACGCATTCTTTTTGTCATCATTCATCGTTTTGTCATCATCAGTCCTCGACATGGGAAAACAATATTGTTAGACAACGATTTACAAATTATGTAAATAATTTTAAATAAGCATTAACTAGATCTTTAAAGATGAAAGAATGCACCTCGGAAGTGGGAAAACCTCGCGAGTTGAACACTGATGTTGGCCGTGGGCCAAATGCTCCTCTCGCAAGCGTTTGTCACTATAACCATACTGGCGAGTAGAATGATGTAAAGAAACTTACGCCAATTCTATTTGCGGACCATTCTTGGTGTCTCCATTCTGCAGGTGGAATCTGTGGACATAACTAATTTCAAAAGTAGATAGAACGAGATTGAATCTATACTTGGAAATTGCTGCCTAATATTTGTAGTGCTTGATAAATATTATGTAGATATACCTATATAAATAAATAATTATAAATAAAATTCTTTATTGGTTCTAACAAAATGACCTAAATTTCGGCAGTAAAATTTAGTAGTCAGGGTAAACAAAATATAATCATAACAAATACTTGAGCACAAATATAATCTCTAAGGACTTTTTTTTTCGCTTTTGCTTTCGCTTAGGAATCGTCATAGTAAATTATTTAGATTATGGGTACCACAACGGCGCCTATTTCTGCCGTGAAGCAGTAATGTGTAAGCATTGCTGTGTTTCGGTCTGAAGGGCGCCGTAGCTAGTGAAATTACTGGGCAAATGAGACTTAACATCTTAGTCTCAAGGTGACGAGCGCAATTGTGGTGCCGCTCAGAATTTTTGAGTTTTTCAAGAATCCTGAGCGGCACTGCATTGTAATGGGCAGGGCGTATCAATTACCATCAGCTGAACGTCCTGCTCGTCTCGTCCCTTATTATCATAAAAAAAAATCAAACTCTTAGTGTGGAATAAGTGGATTCGCCAAGGTAAGTAATAAAATAATTGAATTGAAAATACCTACTTGTGGGCAAATTGTGTTGTCAAATTAGGTTTATTTGGTGAGTACCTAATGTTTTTTTTCCGTAGGGAGTATTTAATGTTCACCTTATTTCTTCTATTAATATAATATTATGAAAAAGATTTGTGTTTCGTTATTTCCGCCAAGTTTAGGCCGTAGGTACCCCAAGCGTACCTTCGGAGTAGTTGCCCCGCAAGGAATTAGTTAGCACTCAAAGCATTTAAACTATCATTTTTTTGTCAATCCTGTTATTGGGATAAATCGAATTACTTCTACTAGGTACTAATATAGTCGAAAAGAATTTAGTTTTTAAGTTAATTTAAAAACAAGTACCTAAGTAAGTACTTATAAGAATTTTAGATACCTACTTATACGGTATTCGATTGATACCTACTCTTTGGGATTACTTAAAATATGCAGTTCATTAACTCAAACTATAGTCAATATACCCTGAGTATTGTGCTACAGTTGGTACAAGATTGAATGTTAGTAATCTATACTTACCCTAAGTACCTATAGGCACTTCTCCGGAGAAATGCCCTGTAACAATCCCGGAGAACCTCTCAAAAAGGGGAACTCTCTGATTTCGAGGAGGTTTTAGTGGGTATTACCAAACTTGGCCAACTTCTACCTGAGTAGAAGATGGTCTAAGTGGTTGAGTCCCACACTCCCTGTGCCACATAACGCACAGGGGTTGTACGTAAATGTATTTTCTCCTCGTTAAAAAAAATGTACCTATAGGCATATTGTTTTTTGTTAGTCAAGGGACCAGGGGCATAGCTACCGCCGTATCTGCCGTATCAATTATACGTCGGTGGCCCTCAGGCAACGGGCCACAAAAATTAATGAAAACATATGCTGCCTGCCGAAAAAAAGGCAAGGAGAGTGTATATATTTACTTTGAATTTTTTGTAAAGATTTTGGAAAAATTGAGCTGTATAAATATTTCTTTTAATTGTATGCAAACATATTTTTTCTTTCGTGAGAAATATTTACCCTTCATAAGGCTAGCAAATATTTTTATGTATTGGGCCCCACCAAGGTAAGCTACACCACTGTTCAATATGTGATCCGCTATCAAGTATTTTTTATTCAAAGTTATAGAAGACAGTGACAAATCACAATTGATCACAGAATTGAATGTTACAGAATGTAACTAAAATAAGCATACCTAAAATGCGAAACGTACAAAACATTTTGTCTATTTGGTCAAGTGGCTGCGAAGTCACGCTGAGTCACAATATTGTAAATATCACACACGTAAGTTTTTATTTACTTGTATGTGTATTTGAGGTAAGTAGTTACATTGAATTCGCAGATAATGACGCCATATACTCTTTAGAATACAGGCACACAGGTGTTAAAACATACCTAGGTATTAATATAATATCTTGTTCATAATAATACCACTACCGGTGTGAATATATGTTTTTGCAGTCATTTACTTAAATCATTCATTTTTAAAGTATATTTCGCAACAGATTGGTCCGAAGAGCCACCTGAAATATAAGTACCATTCACACTATCTGGAGTAAACGCACAATGAAAAGCGTCGTGTCGCAAATCGCAATAGGTTGAAACGTTGACTCTCACAACTCCTCCAGTCTCCAGTTCGATCTTCAGCCGCCACGTATCAATGTGTCATCGGTTTTCGAATTCTTATGTACGTCCATCATATCAACGGATGACCCGTTTGCTCGTTTGTCTTCCTCTTCCACAAAAAAAAAATGAAATAACGTGTTTATGTGAATTTTACATTGAGTGGTAGGTTGGAGAGTTCACAAACTACGATAGATCCCCCAACAATTCAGAAGCTCTGCGTTACACGCGGTCAAATCGGACCTGATATTAGAGTTCACCAGACCGGCAGATGAGCAATAGTCCAATTATGACTGAACCTGTGCCTATTTAAAGGGCTGGCGTCATTTATGGTCAAGCTCGATTAAAAACTCAAGTTTCTTCAGGACCCTTCACACCACACTACTTTCAAACGCCGTCGACGCACGTTTAGCAATCGCGCGTTGTTGGCGCAGCTATGCCCGTGGGAGGCTCCTTTGTATCGGATGGCGGCTAGATTATGGGTACCATAACGGCGCCTATTTCTGCCGTGAAGCTGTAATGCGTAAGCATTACTCAGTTGCGATCTAAAGGGCGCCTGAAGTGAAATTACTGGGCAAATGAGACTTGAAATCTTATGTGTAAAGGTGACGAGCGCAGTTGTAGTGCCGCTCAGAATTTTTTACTTTTTCAATAATCTTGAGCGGCACTGCATTGTAATTGGCAGCAGCAATTACCATCAGCTGAACTTCCTGCTTGTCTCGTCCCTTATTTTCATAAAAAAAAGGTATACTTGAAAAGGGCAGATAACTTGCGTTTATATTTTATGAAAATGTGATCATGTAACATTACTTCCAATAACATAGCCTTCGTACGGCGACTCAGTTGCGTAAAACATGCTATTTGAAATTATTAAACAAAAATTGTGCAAGTCAAAAATATTTTTTCCATTAGGTACAAAAAACACATTTAAACTCTTTTAAGTAGTTAAACTTGTATTTGTTCACCACCCTAATTAGGCAGTTAAACCAGCTCCTTATCGAGGACTTTTTCACCGAGGCTTAAAAATTGTCTTTTGTTATTTTCAGGGTTCTGTAGCCAAATGGCAAAGACGGAACCCTTATAGATACGTCATGTCTTTCTATCTGTCCGTCCGTATTTCACAGCCACTTTTTTCCGAAACTATAAGAACTATACTGTTGAAACTTAGTAAGTAAATGTATTCTGTGAACTGCCTTAAGATTGCCGAAAAATAGAAAAAAAATTTTGGGGGTTCTCCATACTAAGAACTAAAACTCAATTTTTTTCATTAAACCCAAACGTGTGGTATCTATGGATAGGTCTTCAAAAATGATATTGAGGTTTCTACTATCATTTTTTTCTAAACTGAATAGTTCGCGCGAGAGACACTTCCAAAGTGGTAAAATATGTGTCTCCCCCTGTAACTTCTCAAATAAGAGAATGATGGAACTAAAAAAAATATATGCCGTAGATTGCCATGCAAACATCCACCGAAATGATGCAGAGCCTACTGTACTCAATAACTTTTGTATTAATTTACATTTACTTTTTTGACTTACTCGTGTAAGACATTGACTATTTGACGTTTGAGTGTGTATGTTGCATCATTTTACATTTTACATATTATATTGTAATTTGAAATGATTTGTAAATCGATGTACTTAAATGTAAATCTTGATATAAAAGAATGGCAATGAGTTTCTTGCTACTTCTTCTCATTGGCTTAATCCTTTACGAAGTAGCGGTAGATTCAATAAGAAAAATATTTTTTTGACATTCATAAGTGTCATTTCCGTGACCTACGTGAATAAACTGATTTTGATTTGATTTGAAAATTGGTTTGACCGAGATCTAGTAAATACTTAAGTAGTTTTTTTAATACGTCATAAAACGTAAACCGCAATTTACCTTTTTATTTATCTATTTATTTACTGATACACAAACAGAATTACATACAAAACCTTAAATTCAATCAACTCAATTATTATTATAAAAGAACTTTTATATTATGTTACTTGCTGTTACGGAACCCTTCATGGGCGAGTTCGACTCGCACTTGGCCGCTTTTTCTTAATTATGTTATATAATTTGCGTTTTTGTTGTCCACTTAACTCTAATATCATAATATATTTATTCCTATCTGTGAAAACTTTTAATATTTATCCGTCTATAATTATGTATGTAACTTAAGGCGAAATTAAATGCCAGCGACCTTGAGCGAATGAGTTCACGTCTGCCGGCCCGCCATCTATGTAACAAAGCCAATATTTTCAAAATTCTTGGGTGAAAATCAGTTTATATGCTTACAATCCTCGTTATTCACTACTAATCTGAATAAATGAACCTACACAAAAAAGTACAAGCTATAAGAATAACTTTTCTGAGAGAAGTACCAAAAAAATGCGTCACGCCATGCCAAAAAACTTGTTTAACTTCAAAGAAAAGTGGTTGTTCAAAAAGGCTCGGCAGTGTTAACTATAACCTACAGCAAGCATTAGCAACCTACAAATAAGACTTAAGGATATGTGTAACAGGATTAAGTAGTGTTCATAGCTCGAAATGCTATACTTTCACCACAAAACTGTCTAAAAACACCAGATTTGAGTGTTTTCTGCTTACTCTACGCCTTAATTTTTTAACCTAGCTGAAAGTTTTTATAAAATTGTAAAATAATTGAAATATTCAATAGAGTGATATGCTACGTAGTACCTACCAACGTTTTGATAAAAATTAAATTGTTTTATTTTATGACTGAATTAATCTGATATGTATTTATTTCTTGAAGTCGCAGCATTTACATTCAACACGTCTTGAACAGCTCAAGTCCTCTTGATTAAAACATTTTGATGCAGAGCGCAGCGCAAACGTATTTTAGGAACAGAATGCATAACACAGAACGATGTAAAAATATTCTTCCATATGATTTAATGAGCTGAATTGTTTTATATAAGTATTATATACCTACTTATTGTCATAAAGATTTCAAATACTTATCAATGAATTTAATGTACCTACTTATCTTCAACATAACGGAATATACTTATTTAAGCTTTTTAAAAAATAATTTATTTACGTCAATTCCTTTAAAAACATAATATTATCTCATCAGTCATCGGTATATCGCGACTGACCAATAGCACAATAGTGTTTTGTGCCAACTGGCAATATTACCCTAAAATTATTCTAAAATGATTACCCGCAAAAATATAGTAGATAACGAAAGTATGAAAAAATAGTAGGTTCCAAAATAGGTACTTATTTACTGCATTTCTTAAAAGTTTTTTTTTGCTACTTTTAAGCCTTTATTGATAAATTTTTATTTTTAAGGAATGCCTCATAGCTGTTTTTGAAATAAATTTAAATAACAAAATACCATAAGCTCAGCATTAATGACTTTTAGACTGGCTCTATTGCGCTCATCTCGTCATTTATTATTTCATTACAGATGTATATATATAGGCGGAATTGAGAGAAGAAATGAACTACATATTATTATTACCACTTTTATTCATTTTAGAAATACTCTTCTTAACTCTTCAATAATGAGTTTTGCCGACCTAACGAAATACTTACTAATAATACTATAAATTAAATTTAAAAGTTGGTAGTCTTACGAAAACAGTAAACACAAACTCGACAGCGCGAGTCAAGATTGTGAATATCAATGTGAATTGTACATTTTAAACGAAACATTTATTACTTTGAGTTTATGTCATTTAAATATAGTAGTTTCACCTGATACATATTTTTTTCAGTAATATAAAAGTTGGGCTTTTAATACAGTAGGATACTATATTATATAGTAAGGTTGGCAACTCTAGTTAAGAGTAGGTACTTACTGAGGACTCGACTCACAGACTGCGGCTGACGGCTGTCGACATAGCGGTCGAGCCACTCAGCCATTGACCTGCTTCATAGGGAAGCCCATCTATAGAGAGCGGCTTTATAACATTGTGCTAATTTGCATTTCAATATAATATACTCGGCACCTTGTTAACATTTCTAAATTTTTAGTCATCGCAACTTGATTCTTAAGAAATAACGCAGAGTTTTTAACTGTTTAGAATTTAGATAAACAAGACATAGGTAGTATTGCAGCAAATTTAACGATGTGTGTTGACAAAGGCAGCATTAAGTATACAAAACCTAAGGCTTCTAAACTTGAAGTAGGTACTCTGGTACTTACATCGATACCTACTTGCCTAGTTAGCAGACAAAACGGTATTTTACTCCCATAGGTACTCAAAATTCAACCACTTATTATTATTACTTATAAAACACATCACAATAATATAGTGTAGACTGTAGGTACAATGCAATAGGTACCTACGACGAAGACCTTAGCTTGAATGAGTGATGACGTAAGGTTCCACATTAGTCATCTAACAACATTTAATGGAGAATAGTTAATATACTTACTTAAGAATGGTTTGGTGTTACATTAATGTGATGTTAAAATAGCAAGAATCAGAACACTGGTGAATATAATATAATATAAAACCGTGCTTTCATTTGAACGTTGGAAGCCAACAAGACGGGTTTCCCGCCTACGCGACATCATGGCGCCGAGTGTCGACTGGACCAACATAGGTAGGTACTCGTACACACAGCACACTTAACACAAATCAATGGCTGCTTTA
>CATIXQ010000036.1:2861074-2881831 GCA_949711755.1 Leptidea juvernica
AAACACTGCAGCTTTATAATATTAGTATAGATAGGATTGTGGAGTTTAAGGGCAATATATGGCAATGGATCAATAGAATTTTGTTCAAAATTGCATGTTGTGCGCAAAGTTTATTATTTTTTTTTATAAAATCATAATTTTCTTCTTATATTGTGTAACAATGAAAGTCCAGACCAAATAAGTCCAGCCGATCGCAGATTATCTGAAGCCTGGTAGAGACAAAATAAGAAAATTTGATTTTTACCATCTAATAAAGAGTAGACAAATACTATCACGGACCTTTTTGAAGACCTATACAAAAGAAACAATCCCATCAGACAGTATTGTTACATCTCAAAGGAATTAGGCAGCATTTTCTATTACAGCTTCCAACGAGCTTGATTTTTTTCGACATTTTCAGTAAGCATCGTCATATTTCCACCATTATAAACAAAACCTTAACATATTATACAACTTCCTTTCCAATAAATCCCTCTGTTTTTTTAGTAAAAACGCATTAAAATCAGTGCGGTAGTTGTAGAGTTTATCGCGAACAGACACACAAACTGGCAGTAATCTTGGAGCTACATATTTATTAAGTACCTTTTATTGTTTTACTACCGAAATATAACCTACAACGCACTCAATTTTAACAAAAAATTTCGTAACTCTGCAAAGAGCAGAAAGTCTAAAATGTAAAAACAATGTCATGATTTAAATGAATGTAATATGTATGAATGTATATAATATAACACTAGAAATAAGGGATTGCTTGTAACTAATTCTAGTAGGCTTCATAAGATACATAATAGCTTTAAGGGTAAATGTACACGCTTCTATAATAAAGTCCCAGCCACTGTTCAGGCATTATCTATAAATAAATTTAAATGTTATAAAAAAATGGCTCTGTCATAAATCCTATTACTCCACTGCTGAGCCTGGGACTAGATTGTGATTATTTTATAGCGATAGAAATGACTGTACAATATTGTATATTTATATTGAAAAGAGTGCAAAAAAAATGCTGGGAGAGTTTCTTGCGCCGCTTCTTCTCTCTCAGAGCGCCATTTGTTTCCGAAGCGGTAGTAATATCTAGTAGTTATTAGAAATGACATCAAAAAGAATTCTAAAGGAATCAATTTTGAGAAAATAAATGCCTTTTAAAATGTCAAAAATCGAAAAAATTTTTTGAGCGTACTTTTTGAAATAAACACATTTTGTACTATAATAAAACAATAATAGATATATCTATATATTCATTCGTTCCTACCTAACATTATCTATTATATCATTCGACATTGTAATTATGAATAGGTAATAGGTCTTCACGTAAAAAAAACAGACAAAGTTAACTGTTAATGCACTAATATTACCTAACTGCTTAAATTATTATTTACTAGTTCGTAAAACAAAAGTAGATAGGTACATTCCTATCTAATAATAAGTAATACTATACAATTTCCTGAGTAGAGTTAAGCGACTGCTTACTATCAAACAGCGTGCGTCATCACAACCGCATTTACGATAAGCCAGTACAATAATTATCATTGCAAATAAGAAATATTTTATGTATTATTCGTATATGACATGGCCTCCGCGGAGTTTCTCGACTGATTGTGGGAAATGGAAGTCAAATATCGAGAATGACGCTAGACCTGTTTGTGTTTCATCGAAATATTGAATATGTTCTTACAGAAACTCGATAAGAAGGTCTGCGGCGATAGCGGGTTCAAGTGATAATTTAAATTTAATATTCTATACAGAGCCATTATCGATTACGAAAATAAAAATACATACTTACATAACTACTTCTGTTGGAAGTGCTGACTTCTTTGAACATGTCTCTATCAGTAATTGTATGGCTTCGTAGTTGGTTTAGTTTTGTTAGTTAGCGTGAAGGTTGACGACAAATATCTACTCCACTTGGTGTTAGTTTTTCATGTATTCAATATCTTCAAAACTTTCTTCCCTACCATTTGTATGCTTATAATCTCTAGATTTCATCAGCCCATTCATCTCTTGAGAATCTCACGACCGTATTTTGTTTACGTTTATTTTATGAAAATAAGGGGTCTTGTCTCTTTATGTTAATTGATACGCACTGCCCATTATGATGCAGTGCCGCAGATTATTGAACAACCCAAAAATTGAGGGGCACTACAACTGCGTTCGTCATCTTGAGACACAAGATGTTAACTCTCGTTTGCCCAGTAATTTCACTAGATACCGCGCCCTGAAGGGCGAACCGAAATACAATAATGCTTACACATTACTGCTTTACGGTGTGGTATCCATAATCTAGCCGGCATCCTGTGCAAAGGAGCCTCCCACTTGGAGCAGTTTAACACTAACAATGGTCGAATCATCCTCCCATCTGCCGAATAAACGTCATTGTACCTTTTAGTAAGTTGGATCAGCCCTCATCGTTGAACACACAAATTGAGAATGTAAGAAAAAGATGCTTGCAGTCGCAGAAACTTACGTAGATTTCGTATTTTTTTAAGCTATTCTCACCATAATTTTTCTAGCTATGAGTTCTTTATAAGCTAAACTATGAGTTCTTTATAAGCTAAACTACTTATGAGTTCTTTATGAGTACTTCATCATACTACCTTGTTTCAAATTAATTTGTGGTTGTGGCTATCAGACTGTCGAATGCTCTACCAATTAATAAAAGAAAAGCACAGACGATAAATGCATGCAAAAACTTAGTTAAAAAAAACTATTTCGTTTAGTGAACATGCATGGTATAGCTTTTATTTAAATATACTTATACTTATTACTTTTTCAGTTGTTAAATCCTATTTTTTCTCCTCGTTTGTGCATAGGTAACTATATAAATGTGAGTTTAGGTTACCTGGAAAAGATTGCTTGGATCGGAAGCGATAAGCTCTGTACTTCTGTAGTTAATGTAAATTTATGTTTTTATTATTTTATCATATGTATGTTAGACTATAAGGTATTTATTTTATTTAGGCTACAAGAGCCTGAAATAAAGGAATTATTATTATTTAGGGTTTTTTTATTTACTTTTTAAGTATGTACTCAATACTCAAGGAACATCCTTACTAATATTATAAATGCAAATATGAGTACGGTTTGTTTGTTACACTTTCAAGCCCTAACAACTCAACAGAGAATCATAAAATTTTGGGATTTCAGGGCTATAAATTTCATCCATACTTTCATCCCGAAACTTTTAAGAGCTTCCGAGCCTGCGCAATGCTTCTTGTAGGTCAGGTCCATATATTATAACGAATAACGGCGAATTAAAGTTATTGAAGTAAATAATCATAAATAATAAGGATCTCGGAATGATGTACACCGCATTTGGGATTATTTGTGAAAATCAAGATGGCCGCCGCGCTAAATTCTTACTAATATTATAATTGTCATTGTAACAATATGGGTATCGTTTTGGTTGTTCCCAGGGTTGCAAAGAACGGATTTGGGGTCATTAATTAAATTCAAGACAGCCGCCGCGCAAAATTAATTTTTCAACACTATGGAGATAACTTCCAAGGTTCTCGGGGTTCGGAAAAGGAATTTAGGATAATTTTTAAAATCCAAGATGGCCGTAGCACAAAATTCGCATTGCAACAATATGGATATCGTTTGCCTGGTTCTCGGGATAGGCTAGTATACAACGAATTCGGGATTTTTGAAATCAATATTGGCCGCCACGTAAAATTATCAAAACCATATTATTATAATTATTGTTTCTTGGGGTGACTGAGATCGAATTAAAAAATAAATACTTATATTGATAGTTTTTAGTTTAATATGCATCATATTTATACATGTACATACCTTTTAGTGTTCCGTAAGACTGAGTGAAAAAATCCTGAACTATTAATAATTAAACAATCTCTCATTTTGCCATAAAAAAGAAACTTACCTTTATATTTTCGGGTGATAGAAAAGTATAACTAATAAACACCGTGGCGGCAACGGACCACCGTTCGCAATATATGTTAAATCTCCGTAGGAATGTTAAAATAAATTTTGACGCGCAAAGATAAGTGAAGAAATACGAATAACATGGGTATGCAAAAACACAGTCTTTAAAATATATAGCTTTAGAAACCGTCATTCCATACCGAAAACTGTGTACGTTTTGGTTTTGGAAAGCGCGTGGCACCAGCCACTCTGTATATATATCGTGTAACGGTCCTAAATCTGACGCTCCTTGTAACGCTAAATAATCTGACGCTGGTGTGTAACGCTAGAAAATCTGACGCTTACCCGCACGGCGAGCGGCCCGTACGTAAATATATCAATATAAAAATTTAGCATAGCTTCAAAATACAGCAACTTGACTCAAGAAAGTGAGTTAGGTAAAATACCAAGTAATAGAGGTTCTAAATTGCAATAAAAGAGAAACGTGAAAAAATACCTAATAATCGCATAATATACCTACTAATGCATCTAAACTATATATACAGCATATAAAATGAACACACGGGTAGAGCTATCTAACCTTAAACCCCGTAAAAAAGTAATTCTAAAATTTAAATTATCCAACAAAAAAAAAAATATTTTGGAAACATTATATTTTATGTTAACCCTTACGTGGTCGCATAAGACGGCATGAAGTAGGTGTCAGTGTTTACGCTAGCGCGCGGCTACTAGATTTCTTACATGTAGTTCCGAAATGCTATTAGGTATGTAAAATGGATTTTTTTAGGTGAATTACTTACTTATTTTTGAATTTTTTGTCCGTCTGTTTATTTAATGCTGCCATTGTAGCGCCACGCGCGCTGTAATAGAGAACATTATGAGTTTAAATAACAATAATTATTATTCGCGCATAAATTATACGTGAGTGTTTGATTGTTTGAAAATATTCCGTAATGTTATATCAAAACCGTCAAAATTATTATCTAATGCCTCTGAGGTGATGTAAGTATTGTGATATAAACATACCTACTTATATTTTAATCTCAACTATTATTGATCGAATAGCAATATTGTATTAAGAAATATATATTATTATTCCAAAATAGCTGTTTAGATCGTAGTAGTTATAGATTTAATAAATTATTATGTCTGTCTATAGATAGGTATTAGTTATTACAGATGACGAAGAGCAGCCGATCCGGTTGTTGTGAAGGAATGAGACAGATACAACGCTGAACGCACCGTGAATCACTTGTGTCTTGTAGAGTTGTAGCAGGCGAGGGGTCGAGGGGCCGGGCGGTGCAGAGGGGGGGTTCACACGGCACAGGCAGGCCACAACGAAGCCGTGCGGGGCGCGGGGAGCGGGGCGACGCAACTCCCAGCCGAACGGAACGAAGTACGAACCGACGCGGACGGGCCGCGGGCGACACCGAACTACAAGTACAACTAAAAACAGTTGAACAGTCATCCGCGGCGAGGCTGCGTGCCTACCCTGTTTGAGGAATGTGTGTTTATTCGATCCAAGCAGCTGTTATTTAATGTGAATGATTAAATTAGTTTTACGCTGATAGTGCCTGTTTAAATTGCAAAAAGAGTGGTTTCGGCAACAGTCGTTAGACGTGTGTGCTCATATAAAAATAAGGTCTGTTTATGTGTGTGTGGTGGCGTGGATCGTCGCGTAATTATTAACGATGATTCACTTGTGCGCGGGTGAAATGCAGCCTATCGGACTTGTTGACATTCGTTCTGGAGGCGTAAACAAATGATATCAATTCATAATATCATGGTGGACTGATTCATACCGCGCCAGGTAAGATGCGTGACTTTACTGTGGAAGACCTTCGCTATGTGAAATGTTAGTTTAGGAATGAAATCGCGTATGATTGCGTACTGATTACGTATTATAAGAGTTAGACGTTCGGTTGACGGGTCAAGGAAAAGATTATAAATACTTCAATGATACATCATACAAGTATTAGCCGAATAAGTTAAAAGAGTATATAAAGTACGTAGGTATATAAATACGTATGTACCTACGTACATTGACGTGTTACTTTTTTATTATTGTAGGTTTTAAAATGTTGTTATTTAGAATTATTTATCAGGATTCATTGCAGTAAGCAATTCGACGCATTTATAGATTATACTTAGAATACTTAACAATACACTACATATTTTTTTGGATCAGAGCGTATTGGTAATGTTGTAAACAAACAAAAAACAAATCGTATTGTTTCGCATTCGTTTGTCAACAAATAATAATAAAAAAAATGGTCATGTTTAATACGAAACAAGACAGCCGGAACAATTAAACCTAGCTTACTCGTTTATCGTTAATTAGGTGCAAGCCAATGTACAATATTTGTAGTGGTAGCCAGTGATAGGTTGGCAGGGAACAGCACAGAGGCGTCGCAAAGACCGCCTGGATTGGCGCCAGGATGGCGCGGCGTTTTATCCGCCGGCCACTGGGATTCCTTTGTCTCCGACCAATCGAGATATTATAGACTATATTCTATACAAATAATTAAGTCTAATTCTAGAAATAATTACAAGTTTCTGAGCAAAAAAGTTCAATTAAATTCACTATTATTATGGTTGCGACGTGTACTAGATAGTAGATGTGTTCGTAGACATACGGTCCTATATTGTGCGGAACAAACAGAATGCGTGTGTGTGCGTACTGCGCTTATTGCTCGTTCTTTACAAACGTGAAACGAGTAGAGCGGCTCGCTTGTCTCCGGTTCTCAGAAATTGTAACGCCTTCTTGGAACGCAGTAACGCAGCCACAAATGCTTTGAGTGAGCGCAAAGCGAGGTCGCCATTCGCACTACTACATGCATATTGGTTCCATGTCGAGGTACACCCACACAATGCAATCGAAACATTCTCTCATCTTATTAGTTTATGCTCCGCTGCCCTAAATGAACTAGATATTGTTGATGTAATAACTGAGTTAAATAAAACCATCATTTGTAAATATATTGGAACGGTTCGTAAATATATAGTACTTATGTTTAGGGAAAAGTTTTTAAGAAATCAATAAGAATCGTTTGCGTAACACGTAATATAAGATTGGGGATATCCTCGGTCGCTAGCGAGCTCGCTACTACGTCACGATGATGTCACTCGAACACTTAAGGCGCGCGCACATGGCGACCGACTGCCTCTATAAATGTTATCGTATTTTTATATATTGTCTCACCGTCACTGTTTGTAATTAGGAGAATAAAAAAGTATGTTTTATGTAAAGCTTTGGAGACTTTTCATTGTGTACAATAAAGATTATAGAAATTACATATAGTTTATATTAATCGTCCCTCTCTTGACAACAATTATACTGTTACAACTTATCGGAAAAATGGTGGTATTCCACAAGTCAATCTATAACCGCACTTATTTAGGTTCAATCAAATCAAGGCGTTTTTTCAACACCTAGATATGCGATTAATATATAAATAAGTTCAAGCAATCGCAAGCCCAATCAGTTTTATATCGATTATAAGTTTCTGATTATTTTATTATTATTACATTGCGTCTGATAATATGTTTGGTAAAGGAATTACTCCCTCATACTTAATAGATATTAGCATATCGAAGTAACGAAATGTATAGCCCGCTATCCTTTGTGATTGTAATGAGGATAAACCTTAACAGACAATAGAATGGCACATGCGCTTTACGCCTTATCTTCCAATCCGTACAACACCTTAATTAGATGGAAATATTTAAAGATGACGTGTGCAAACACATTTCAAATAATCGCTTAGCGCATTTATACGTCTAGATAGACTATGACAGCTGTGAAAAAATTAAGTTTTGAACTAACCTCTATTTTAAGCAAATCACGCACACTAACGCAATGTGTTATACAAATCGCGAGTGTAAAATGTAGCTTGTCATGCACACTTAACTAATATTCCTGGGCTATTTTTATCGGTTGTCTAACAGCAAGATTCTATCTAGACGTATAAATTATCTTAGTACTTAGGTATATTTTCACCTATTTAAGAAGAGACATCTGAGGTACATGTAATATTTGTGGCAAATACAACTGTTATGTTATGGTTATATCATTTTTCAGGTGTAAAAGTCGCGGTTACGATGCCGTTGACTCAAGAAAATCGTATAGAAAACCAATTTTCTAACAACAATGACCAAAATTATCTACATAAGAAGTTCAAAAAAATGGCGTCGACCATTTCAGTACTTCCAGCGGGGCCATCAAGTTGTATTACCAAAGACTCAAGCCCCACAGAGTCTGCTTGTGGTCCCACGATACCTAATGGAAGTATATCAGCAGCTCATCCAGAAATTGAAAAGATTAAAGAAAACTACAACAGCCAGTATGATTTGAAATCAGAAAACAATGTACAAACTAATTTTAGTGTTGAAAATAGTAGGTTTAATGATGTAAATATTATAAATGTATCTGGTAAAACCAGTTATCCTGAAGAATTTCTTAATAAGACTGAAACCTTTGAAAATGACCTCAGAGAAGCATACACGGCAGGAGCTGGACGATATATCTGCCCTTATTGTAAATTATCATGTGCCAAGCCATCAGTTCTTCAAAAACATATCAGAGCTCATACTAATGAAAGGCCTTTTCCTTGTGTACCTTGTGGATTTGCTTTTAAAACGAAATCTAACTTATACAAACATCGTCGGTCGAGAACACACGCTTTAAGATTACAAGGAACAGACGTTACTAATTCACTGAACGAAGAAGATTTATCTGGTGGCTCAGAAAGCGATAATTCTATGCCACCTGCGTCGATTTCGGAGGCAGGATTTGACGATTCAATGATGCGTATCGATAACACGAGACATGAATTTTCGTCTCCTGAGCTGGTCAATGATATTAGTGGAAATCCTACACTGGTATCTGCAGCTAATAATAAATCGAAATCAATATATAAGCCAAAGTTCAGAGCATACAAAGACGATGACAAAGAAAGATTTAAGAGATCTATCTCGACAAATGCTGATTTTCTTACGGAACATATCTCTAAAATAATATCTGATAATGAAGCCATTGTTGATGTTATTGAAACCCCTTTACAAAAAAAATATAATAAAATTAAACAAATTGCTGAAAGCAAACAATTTTTGAACGAAGGTGATATAAAGTCGGAAGTTGCGCCTCTAAACTTAACAAAGAATACGTATGATCTGGATAACTTGTCTAGAAAACGATCACATTCGGAGAGTTTTGTACAGAATGAAGAAATAAAACACCCACTTAATCCCGAAGGCTCTATAATTAAGGATATATTATTAAAAGCTAAATCAAACGGTGTTAATTCTTTTATGGTAGAATTAGAAGACGGCTTAGGACCTATTTATATTTGCCCACTCTGTCAAATAATTTACAGAAGTGCTGAGAATTTGGAGGTTCACAGATTATATTATTGCAAAGGAAATATAACTGTAAATTCTAACATACAAAAAGAACCTAAAACAACAAGGCTAGATCAAACTTTTGTAAGAAGCAATTCGGTAAACGTCCGATTACCAGAAAGTCCAAATATGCGTCACACAAACACATCCTCAAAATCACCACCGTTGAAAAGTAAACCAGATAATTTAATTATACTGAAGCCAGATGGTGCCGACGTTATTGCACCATTGCCGTCTCCAGGGCCACTTCTTGGGAACACTCGCCTTGTGGATACTAGAGTTCCTATTGATTTTAACAGAAAGACAGAATCCTTCAAATTGAAAACAAAAGAATCAAGTCCAAAGAGAAGATTGGAAAGTAGATCTGATGTCTACAGCCCAAGATTAATAGATAATACTTCACCTCGAACTTTGGATAATATGTATGCGCAGGCAAAAATTAGATGCATAGACACCTCTGGCCCCATGAGATCTATAGATGAAGCTAGACATAACTCTACTTCCCTGCAAATGTTTGGTGGTGAAGTAAAGATAGTTGATCATTCTGGAAGCACTACAACGTTGCGTATTGAGCCAAGTAAAAGTCAGTTATCTCCAATAATGATACAGCAAAGTCTTTCACCATCCAAATTTTTAAATGAATCCGAAGCTAGTAGTGTTGTCGTAAGGTCTGGCCTTCATTCTGGCGGGACGATAGTTCATAACCCTCCGACCCCTAAAGAAAGCCATACCACACCCCAAACTCCCAGAATTAACGTGTCTACGGCAGCACAAGCGCAAAGTGCAGGCATATTGAATATTCATGATATACCTCATTTTCAATTTCCTCCACTCAGTGCAATTACGGCATATAATCCACTCACACTACCCCCATTGAGTCCCGTAAGCTCTCCTAATGGCGCTTCTACTATTTTACATGGAGGAAAACTTATCCCACATGTCCCGGGAATTCCAGGACCAAATACGTCGGGAGTATTTGTTGAAAATGCAAATACACATTTTAAAAGTAATATGTATAAATCTGCCAATAAATCAAGTGAAGCTGTTCAGGAAATATTTCATTCTCAAGTAACGGCGGCTAAAGGCGCCGTTGCGATAAATTATGATAAAAATATTAACAGTAGAAGTCCTAAGATAAGATTGACTATCGCCGAATCAGAAAAATACAACCAAACTTCTATTATTTCAAATACTATATCTAATATTCCGTTAATCACAGTGAAAAACGTCGATGATGTAAATATTGGAACTAGAAATAGTTTATCTCATATTCGATCTACAATATCAAAACAAGACAATCTATTGAAACGAAATTCAGAAAGCATGCATAGAATACAACGGCCTCCGAGAGAAAACAGTAGCCCTACGAATAAAGTAAAAAGTAAAGATACAAATTTCAGAAGTACTGAGAAAACAATCGTAGAAAATGAGATACGTACATTTAACTTTGAAAATTTAATAACTAAAGCGGAAATTTATAATAACCAGTTGAACAGTTCAGCGGAAGTACAAAAGAATACTTATACCCAAGAGATTGTTATTACATCCACTCAAAATGAAAGATCTGAGACGTCTTATTTCCAAAAAAATTCAACTGTCACATCGACTTCTGATGAAAGAAAACCAAAATTTCTGAGGCCTTCAACTTTACCTTTGAAGCCCGGCACATTTACGCCAAAAAGACACCATGGCATTACTCCAAATGCGAATACTATGCCTTTAGTGTCGCCTGAAACACCTCGTCCGGCGAAGGCTTATGGACAACTTTACTTGAATGGAAACGCATACACTTACTTGGGCCTTAAGTGTTCAACGAAAGCATTTTATTGCACAATAAACCGTCCACAGCCGACATACGTACCGAACCAACATTTTTTATCAATGTATAGTAACTGGCAGGTAATTCACTTCAGTTCAATCGTTAAAATTTCTTATAAGGTACCGTCGTTCGTACATGTCTTTTAAATTTGCACTTTTTTCAGCTACTGTCGGAGTTAACACCAGATCCATTAGGGCTGTCTGCTTCATCAGCAATGTCTCTATACGACTCACGTCACAGACCACAAAATGTTAGCGTCGCTCTCATTAAACAGGATCTCATACTAACTCATTCATCACAATGGAACACAACTTTGAATGGAACGAAACAGGTAAATTTCATTTCATAATATTATGTGGATATTTTATTAGGTATATAATTTTGTTGTTTTCCCTCTTTTCGTAAATTTATCTATTTATTAAAATATAATGATTAGAAAATATACATTATATAATATGTATAAATTTTCGCTTAATACATCGTCTACATGAGTAAAAAAATTGTTACCATAACTACCATACCATAATTATACTTTATCTCAAACTTAGTCTTCTTACTTCATCTTCTCTCACTTCAGATTGCACTTTCATAGCTATTCAATTTTAATTCAAATATCATGCTATTACAGACAGTACTGCCGATAGATTCAAAAAAAGTGGACGATACCAGACCATTCTCAGCCGATTGTTCATCAATGCCTAAGAAAGAATTGACTGGGGGGTTTGAGAGTAACGAAGAGTATACATACGTACGTGGCCGAGGAAGAGGACGCTATGTATGCTCGGAGTGCGGCATTCGATGTAAAAAGCCGTCGATGTTGAAGAAACACATCCGCACTCACACTGACGTGCGACCCTATACGTGTGTTCATTGTGCTTTCAGGTAAGTCTTTAAGTTCTGTATTCAACTTAAGTCATATTGTATCAGAGTGATTTTAGGTCTATTCTATTTCCTTCTGCACTGGACACATCCGTTCCATCATCATTTCCTCTTTTCTGCTCCAGATTTCAAGTCCTGACCATTAGAACAAATAAATAGTACGTGCCATGTGTGCATCAGACCATATTGCCACTTTTATGGAGAGATTATGTAACTTAAAATTATTTATTTACTTATGGCCAAGAAAAGAAAATACTCATCTTTATATATATATTTCTTGTGTGCGTGTGTATGTCACTGAACTCCTCCTAGACGGCTGGACAGATTCTAATTAAACTTTCTGTGTGTATTCAGGTGGAATCGAGAATGGTTTACATTCACAATTGAACTACCTCCTAAACGGCTGGACCGATTTTGTTGATTTTTTTGTGTGTTGCAGTGAATTTGAGATTGGTGTGTGTCTTCAGGTGGATTTGAGAATGGTTTTGATTCACAATTGAACTACCTCCTAAACGGCTGGACCGATTTTGATGATTTGTTTGTGTGTTCCAGTAAATTCTAGATTGGTTAAGATTCTCAATTCCGTCCATATAATATAATTATCCTGCTCATGTGTATTTTAGTGGACTCCTCCTAACGGCTGGACCGATATTTCAAATTTAAGACGTGTGTCCGAAATTTCCGACAGGACAACGTCTGTTGGGTCCACTAGTAAATTATAATTCGCGTATCCACGACCTAGTTCCAAATTGTAAATTTCAATATGCGATGTCGTGAAACATATTTTTACAACTAAAACTTCTCTTGGATGTTGGAAGAAATATGCCTGCAATAAAAAACTCCGCCTTTGCATTTCCTGACACAATATTAGTATTAATTTTTTTCTCATAACAGTATTGGATTTCAGCACACAACGGAATAGTAATAATTCATAATTAATATATATACTAGATAATGTGACCTCATTTGATAAAATATCTAAATAGATGTTATTCAAACGTATTGTGATCATTATTTTTCTTGTATTCACGCTATTCTTTATATTAATGTAGTTATATTTATTTTTAGTTTTAAAACGAAGGGCAACTTAACGAAACATATGAAGAGCAAGGCGCATTATAAGAAGTGTTGCGAGTTAGGGATTAATCCTAACGAAGGAAATGATGGCGACGGTTCGGAAATGATGCCCTGTCCCGACGATACGGATGACGATACCGAATCTGATGGTGACGATGGAAACGAAGCGGAAACCGAGTCCAGTGGTACGTTTACATTATTATTTTATAGATATGAGACTAAATAGGCAAGTTCCTTAAGACTGGGGAATCGTTCACGAACTGATAACACAAATACTTACCAGTGTGAGGCTCCTTTGTACAGGATGCTGGCTAGATTATGGGTGTGGCACAACGCCGCCATTTCTGCCGTGAAGCAGTTATGTATAAGCATATGTTTTGGACAAAGGGAGCCGTAGCTAGTGAAATTACTTGGCAAACGAGACAACATCTTGTCTCAAGGAGACGAGCGCAATAGTAGTGCCGCACAGAATTTTTGGATTTTTCAAGAATTCTAAGCGGCACTGCATTGTCATGTGCGGGGCGTACTTATTACCATCAGCTGATCGCCCTCCTCGTCTCGTCACTTATTTTTATAAAAAAAGTCCAAAATCAAATCAAATATGCTGAACATATAATAAAGGGTACGTAAGATAATATATAAATTATACAAGAAAGCGCAGAATGGTATGCGTTACTCATGAATTCAAGTACAATTATTATTCAATTCATATTTAGTTACGCTGTACACATAAAAACTTTGTTATATATTTTTCTCTATTAATATTCTGTATTTCAACTCAATTGCATAATATTTTTTTTAATGAAAATAAGGGACGAGACGAGCAGGACGTTCAGCTGATGGTAATTGATACGCCCTACCCATTACAATGCAGTGCCGTTCAGGATATTCGAAAAACCCAAAAATTCTGAGCAGCACTACAATTGCGCTCGTCACCTTGAGACATAAGATGTTCAGTCTCATTTGTCCAGTACGCTACGGCGCCCTTCAGACCGAAACACAGTTATGTTTACACATTACTGCTTCACGGTAGAAATAGGCGCCGTTGTGGTACCCATAATCTAGCCGGCTTCCTGTGCAAAGAAGCCTCCCACTGGTATAATTAACAATGTAGTCTATATCTGTCAGTTGGATTGAATTATTATTTATTGTATCATCATCATCAGCCGGAAGACGTCCACTGCTGGACAAAGGCCTCCACCAAAGATTTCCACGACGATCGGTTCTGCGCTGCCCTCATCCAACGTATTCCGGCGATCTTGACCAGATATTGATATTTTTTGTATATGATAGCCAAATTCGTAATTAAGAATAATCTCAATTGTATTTCGAAGGCCTACTCAGTTGCACCTAATTCATTAATTGTCACTGTAATTAACTCTGGTATAGCCTTGAGCTATGGCACTGAATGGGTAATGTACTAACCGTGCGCGATACGTTGAGAACTGAGCGTGGTGAAGTCTGCGCAGGCTAATAATATTTGCGCTGTGTGATGTGGGCGCTCGAGGAGAACTGAAACTAACAGGAATCTCAAGTTATCGCCCACGAGTAGTACTAAGTGAATGCACACACCTGTGCATTAGTTTTTCTCACCGGCCCGTGCCTGGTATATGGGTATGTACGTAATAGATCCCATATCAAAGGTTAGAAAAATGAGGTAACATTTACCCCCTTATTCATAATAGTCTGCTAACTTATAGCATTGCTAATTGGCACTCTGTCTTTTTCTATTGACATAAGTCAGAATGAGAAAAAACACTCCTTAGCGGCTGTTTAAAGTTAGCGGACCATTATGAATAAGGGGGTTAATGTTCACTTTTATTTGAATCGGTTAATATATTAAAAATGAATTTAAATTTGATAGGTTTCTATTCTAAACTTTTTTAGAAACCTATCGAATCCCTCTACTGGGCAAAAGCCTCCCCTGCTTTTATCGCGGTCCTCGCGCCAGCTCCGACCAGGTCTTATTATATCGCCATCGTTTTCGGGATATGCCTCGACGTCTATGACCGTCGTTGAGGCACCCAATGCATAACGACCTACGCCCAACGGTCTGTGTGCATCCGATATACATTCCCAGCCCAATTCCACTTTAGCCTGGCCGTTTTTTTTCCACATCAACAATGTCAGCTCTGGAGCGCAGTTCCGTTTTTCAAATGCGATCAATTAGCTTGATTAACAGAATACTGCGCTGCATAGCTCGCTGACAAACCTGGAGTTTGTAATTCTGATTTTCTGTACGTGACCATATCTTCAAAACCAAGTTAAGGATGGGCAGAATGCGTTTGTGTTTTAATGACAGGGGAAGATCTCCCCTCATAAAGTGTTTCATGGACCTGTGTGTTTTCGAAGGATACTATCTGGCCCAAATATATGTACTCGTCTACGTTTTGCATAGGGTTTGTTTGAGAAATATGTCATATATTTTAGTTACCTTATCATCGAAATTAAAAATTACCTCATTTTTAATGTTATGTTTGCATCATAGAATTGACACGAATTCTTGTACCAAGTGCAGACCTGAGTTCAGTCTGAGTCACATTATTCTTGTTTGCGGGTAATTGAATTTTATTATTGGTCAACTAGAGGTACGAACAGTTATTTTAAATAAACATTAAAAACGCCATTACACTGTTGTTCCGTGATCATTACCTAGCATTTGTCTAAGGAATTACGATGGTACTCCTAAAAAGATAAAATATAGTTATTACCACTTCTCTTCATGTTCATGGTTCATGAAAACTCTTCCATATAAAAATAAATCTTTGCCTAGGAAATAGATGCCAAGTTTCTAGGGTACAAATAAATATATACGATGTAATATTTTTGCTTTCAGATACAGAGGTATTTAAATCTCGATTACCGGAACACGAGGCTGCCCATTGCCTTCTGTCATTAGGTGGCACTAGACTTACTTCAACAACCACACCTGGTTTGATAACTAGTGCAAGGCCATCTACTTATCCCTACAGCCCAATCCTTATAGAAAACCCATCAAATGAAGTATACCCAGACAAAGTAGAAGATCCAAAAAATATATCACTAGAATCTGATAATAATGAGCCAATGGACTTAAGTAAAAGTGATTTAAAAACACCACCTAGCACTAACGAAATTCCAACAGCGAGAGAGTCGAGTGTTTTAGCTTCATTAGCTTCCAATACAGCAAAGCTTCCTCAACAGCAAAGTCAATGGGTCAATGGAGAGCCAATGTTACACACATATTTAACAGAGAGAGCTCTTCTAGATTCAAAAATAAAACAAAGTCAACTTGCAAGTAGTGCAAGCAAAACCATCAAAGTTGAACTAGATAAGGCATCACTCAGTGAAAAGGCGAATATTACAGAAGATGTTGAAAACATTGATATAACAAGTTCTTCACCACCTGCCGTTGTAAGTAGCACTGATTCTGTTTTAATAACCGACACATCTAAGATCGAAAATTATCCAAAAAGTGGTGATGCACAAAATTCAGCAAATGCCGGTGTTGAATCTAAAAGATCTCATACGCCAAACAATTCTAACTCAGAGAACGCAAAACAAGTTGTATCGGAATATTTGAAGCACGCCAGAATAAGCCTAATGAAGACACTGGATGATCCATATCAAAGTCAACATGATAATGTTAATGTGGATACAATTAGCAGTAAGGGTAATTCAGATGATAATGCTATGATTGATGAAAATTTTGAGAATGATGCAAAGAAGTTATCCATAGAGGATTCAAATGCATCTAAAATAGTTATTGGTGGCGTAGCATTTAAAGTGTCAAAGGACAAAGATTTTGAATCTTCATTACCATATTCACCCAGTAAGTTAATGGATGATGGTAGAAGAGTTTGTGATTTTTGTAACAAGACATTTACAAAACCATCTCAATTAAAATTACACCTTAATATACATTATATGGAAAGACCTTTTCGTTGTGGGGTCTGCGCCGTTAGTTTTCGAACGAAAGGTCATTTACAAAAACATGAAAGATCAGGCTCTCATCATAACAAGGTTTCAATGACCTCTACTTTTGGCGCCGCCACTTCCGTTAATCCAAGACCATTTCGCTGTTCAGATTGCAATATAGCTTTCAGGATCCATGGTCATTTAGCCAAACATCTAAGAAGTAAAATGCATGTTATGCGATTGGAGTGTTTATTTAAATTACCATTTGGGACATTTACTGAAATTGAAAGAGCAGGCCTAAGTTTGACAGATATTGATACTACGGACTGTGCCAGTTCATTAGCGAGTCTTCAAACATTGGCCAGAAAGCTACATGAGAAAGATCCAAGTAAATTGGAATATCGCGAGCCAAGTGGTTCTATGACCACTCCTCCTGCTGGTAGGGAGAGGGAATCTTCAGAGGAAGAAGAGAACGTTGCAGACAAGATTTGTGAAAGTGAAAAAGATAGTGAATTGAGAACTATTGCAAGTTTTAATAGCTATGAAACTGAACGAAATAATTATAGTGCCACAGATAATTAATTAGTGCCAAATTTTTTTTAAGTAGAATATTTTTATGTGCAATTTTTGTTTTGTTATTTTATGGTGTAATCATTATTATTATAAAGTTGAAACTCGGATGCATGTGAGAACATTTTGATGTGCTTTAATTATGGTATGCAAACAAAACTAATTATATACATATATATTTTTATTTTAAAACATTGTGAATAATTTGTAAATATTTCAAAGTTGTTATTAATAGTTGCTTCCATAATAAGGCTTAATTATATAGTAACTGTTAAAATAAGTCATTCTTAATGATTAAGGAGTGAATTTGTTATCAGTTTCATTGAAAGTAGAGGAGAGGCGTCAGATTCCTCTTAGCGTTATCTAAGTATAAATGTTGAGGTCCACATAGTTCAAGAAAGCTTAAATATCAATGAAACATATTATTACTTACAAATTTTTAATGTCTTGTAGTAAAACTTGATAAGAGCCGTTATTGATACACTTTTGTATGTATTTTTATAAAATATATACTTACTATGATGTATTTACAAGAATTAACATTCTACTTAAAATTCTTTATCGATAAAAGAAAAATTGGCATATCAACATCCATAAACGAAATGTAAAAAACTTAAAAAGTCTTCCATATCGAAAATAGATCTTGTGCTAGATATTGTTTTTAAATAGTTACTCTTGGGTGTAAATTTGACTTGTTCTATATCTTTCAGTAGAAAGATAATTTCGTGATTTTTAAAATATTATATACTATATTGTATAAAATATATAAACAATTTGTTTAAAGCAGTGTTTTTTTTAATCTAATCTAATATAGTGTATTCCAACGAGACAAAGTGACCCTCTAATTGATAATTAATTAATTTTCTATAACTATTGTTTATCATTCTTGGAGGCAGATTGATTTATTAAGGGCTTGTAGATGACATGTTGTTGTTGAGTTATCGTTCACTCTTGGGAATTTGTAACACCATAGAAAACACAACCAAAAAATTCAGCATGTATTAAGTCAAGATATTAAACATGGGTACCTCCAAAAATAGTATTCCCTTATATAACTTTTAATTATTTGAATGACATTTTAGATCTGGCTCAAAGATCTTCTTCACCAGTAACAATTAGTAAGTTTTACCATACTATACTATTTATTTTCATTCCTAGCACCGTGTTTATGGTGAACCTGTTGATGTTCAACTTACGAAAGTACTTACCTACTTCACATTAAAGATAACTTGAAACATGAGAAGAATGAAAGAATTGGAATCCGATCATATTGCTAACGTAAGTCCACCTGCTGATGCTGTTTGTAATACTCGCGTCAAGAAGATGCAACGGCAACGGCAGGGCTTGACCACGAGCAATCAGGGCTAGCCAAATAGCCACCCTCTGCAAATAACCACAATAGTCCACCTGTCCATTGACCTCGAGCGAGGGAGATATGAATGAAGTTGAGAGCTGTGTCTATTTTTAGTATCAGCCAGCGTGGCGGAGTTTCTACGCTCAACTTCCGCGAGTGTATGAATTGTTTATGCATTTTGGAAATCCCGGTCCCTAGAAATTTTAAGGAATCCTATTGCTTATTATTAGCACATCTCCGCTCTGTTACAGTAGACAGAAAGCCTTTTTAGCAGATGGTTCCACTTTGATCACGAAGTGCCTCTGCTCGTTTCCTCACCTCTAATCCAAGCCTAAGCGGCGTCTCGTCTGTATTCCACTTTATCGTTCATTAAAGACAGTAGGTATGGATTAGATTTTTATAAGAAATGCGAGATAAGAGACACTTGCACTCCAGTCTTAAGTTAACTTTGATGTTATACAAAAAAGGCCCGGTACAGATGTTGATCGTTCAGGGAAACTAATACATTATAGACGCAAAGGTGCTGCACGACGTTCGCTGATTATACTCTGACTATAGTCTATGGATGAAGCGCCATCTAGCAGTGAGATATTATTCTTTGTTTCTAATGACACCGCTAAAGATCCGTGCCAAGGCCTACACAAGAATATTGGGGTAACTTGACCTCCAGCTCTGAATTGTTTGTGTAAAAGCTTTCTTAAAGCATGGAACATGAAAAAGGATGGATACAGATAGATTTATTTACGTTGAAATTGAATTCAAGTAGTAGAACCTCTCGAAGTTAAAAATATCAACAAATAAACCTGCACACAGCTTAAAATTTCACAGTAAAAATTATAAAATTAGTGAGAGCCATCCTTATGACCTTATCTGGTTATAAAACCAGATGAGAAAATAAAACGATAGGAATGGACTAGGTAGGGTTGTCACAAAAAAGGTAAGAGAAATTAAACCAAACATTTTTATTAGCTAGATATAATCTCTTCTTCGGCGTTACACTCTTGTCAGAGTGGTCGTGGTCGTCACGTCGAGGTTAGTGGCTTGTTTCACAATGCGACGCCACTCGTCGCGAACTGCCGCTCTTCTCGTGCTGCATGCAGAGTACCGTCGACAGCTTGCCTCATCGGTCCGTCCACCTCATCGGGGACCTGCCTCGCGGTTTAGTGCCCTCGACTTTACTCTGCACTATTAAGCGTTCTATGGAGTCGCTTCCACGTCGCGATACATGCCCGAAGAAAGTGAGAATGCGAGCTTGTACGGTAGTAGACAGTCTCTGTTTGATGCCGAGCTTCCGAAGAATGGACTCATTGGTTCGGAATTCCGTCCACGATATACCGAGCATTCTTCTCCAGCACCACATCTCAAGAGCATTGATCTTTTTCTTCTCACATTCTCGTAGGGTCCATGTCTCAGCAGCGTAGAGGAATATGGGGAATATGATATATAACCGTTAAAGATGTCTGCATTAACAAGATAAACATCTTTTAATATAAATTATATCTTACCGACTAGTTTAGGTTAAAAGATATATATTTTTAAATATTTAATTCATTTAAAGACAGGTACCAACTAGAAAGAGAGCAATAAGAACCATGTATTGATGATAATCTTTCAATAAAAATGCTTTTTTAACTAAAGCTCAAACAAATATTAAAAGTTTCATGTTCATGTTACTAGCCGTTGAGGAGTTCCCTCGTGAGGAGACAGTCCTACCGCAGCTGCAGTTCGTGGTGAAGATCATGTTTGGCAAACGAAAATAAGAAAATTAATAGAAGCCTCGATCCGAGTCAACAGTTTCTGAAGATGCCTCATGTAGAGGCAACACACATGTCTAAGTGATTATTTGTGCAGATTGGAGGAATTAACATTAAATATCATTATT
>CATIXQ010000036.1:2881841-3011292 GCA_949711755.1 Leptidea juvernica
TGCTACTGACTGTTGAAGAGTTTCCTATTGAAGAGGTAATCCTGGCTGCAGCGTCAGATTGTGTATAATATCAAATTATTGCATTGCCACCGAAATAATGCAGGTGTACAAAATTTTAGCTCAATCAGAATTTGAGAAGTGTTGTAATGTTACTAGTTAGTTAGATATCAACCAAACAACAAACAAGTGTTAGGTAGAACCTTGCAATAATAATAAAATGGTGAAAACATACCGCGATGTACCTACTCTCTTCCCATAGCCAAAAGGATCCTACAAATAAAAATATTATCAAATATTTACTTACTTATCATGGTCCTCGGGATAATTAAAATATGATATATCATTTATATTTCTTCTCGTATTTTTCATGCATTTCATACAATAAACAACCATATTAATAATACAATATCACTTTTATTTTAAAATAATGAAGTTTTCAATTAATAAAACAAGACGTGTGTCGTGCTAGTCTTCAGATAATCAACTCTCTAGGCGGTTGTCAACAGGTAATATCCAGTTTCGCAGTGTACACAACCAACATCCAGTTTACACTCACACATGACCGAATCATTGAAGTAGTGCAACCGATTCAGTGGTTGTGTAAAGCTTAATCTCTGTATCATTCTATTTATTTATGTGCTTATAACACACAGAACTACTAATACTTATAAGTATATTCACATTACAAACACTTCAGTAAAGCGAAGTGAGCGGTACTCATTGCTCATCGGTCAGGTAAAAATCACAAAGATATCATAATTGGTAAGATAAATTTGAGTAAAAATAAAGTATAGTAATAATATATACAGCTTTGTAATAATAAAGAATTCGCCTTTAATAGGTTGTCTATGGGTTATAAGGTTAATAGTGAGACCCCACAAGACATTGAATATATTGTTTTGCTTAAAACCTGAAGTAAATTAATTTGTCTCTCCACAAATAAAATTTGAAAACAAAATTTTATGAACAATACGGGACTCGAACCCACGACCTCTGGCATTCTGTGCCTGTCCTCTGCCAACTGAGCTAACCATCATAAAATCTTGTATGCTTTGTTCAACTCTCAGGTTGTGGCTTCATCTACAATATTTACTTTACAGTTGATAACCTACTCAACCACAACATTTGCATATTAGGAAATTGACTTGAGATGTCGCTACCGTAAATCTAAACAATTTCTTATGTTTTTAAAGTGATAAACTTCACTTCTAGGATTAATTCAGAAATAAAATTTGAAAACAAAAATTTAATTTAATAAATTTTTTTTTTTCTCTAACTCAAATAAGTTGAGAACCCATTTTCGAATTTTATGTTGCCTCACTCGAAGTTATATTTAAACATTGACTGATAATTAATGTGGTCTGAATATTTATCACCATTAAACTACATACTCCTTACATGAATAAACTATGGTTATAAAATTATTAAGTACCTTTTATAGCAGCATAATTTAGATGATAAATAAAAGAATTCTATTTATTTTGAGAGTTTTTTTTTCAAGTAATTAGTGGAGAATTCAAAGTAAGAGCCATTTATTAGCCATTTGTCCCCTTGCACATGGATAACAATTTACAATAATGTGTCCAACAGATAAAGTCCTCAGCAGTGATATTACACAATACTTAATAAAAAAATATTTTTTATTTCCAATATTACCACTTAATGTAGAGTGAAACAATATTACCATACTATTAACGAGCATCAAACACCACCACTGAAATCTGAATTAAGGAAAAAACACAGTTTAAAACATCATCAATAAAATTGGCATAACAAAGTAAAAACTGTACATTGGATAATTTTCTTAATGTATACTTGCTGTGTTTTAGATACAATACTGAAGCCAAAATAGTACTTTATAGAATTTTAGTATGTTTGTCCATAAGCTGAAGCCACATCTGGACAAGAAATTCACATCATTTATATATAAAGGTTTGAGAGTTATATTTGTTTACTCTGATGTTATTGTATCCACACTATCACCAAAGTCGGTTAGCAAATCTGTTTTTAAGCACTTCAAAAAATTGCTGCTAGATAAGTAAAGATAGTAAAATGTAGTAATCACTCTGTTATTTTAACAGTATGAATATGAAAGGCTACTGCTTTGACGAATTTTATACCAAAATCAAGTAGGTAACAATTACCACAACTGTGATGATGCACACCCTTATGCAAAGGCATATTGGTTGTGAGTTCTGGAAACCACCCCTTTCAAACCCTATAATTATTCTGAATGATTCATGAGAAACACCCATTTAAATAAAAATGTTTACTATATGCAGAACTAAGAGAATCTGTAAAAGTACTAAAAAACTAATAGTAATTATGAAGATAAGATAATAGACTTGTGTTAGATAAGCATACATAAAAACTGCACATTAGAACAATAGGATAAATTCCCATAGTGTCAAATCAAGTTTTCAGAGTTATGGCAAAAGATGAGTGTTTCAAAAGAATGTAGTGTTTAGTATCAATCATGGTGGTTGTATTGGCCATAACTTGGGATGTTTGGGCTATAGTAAGCCCAGAAATCTTGTGAGGATAACTAATTCTTCTGTATTTGAAAATTCCCAGTAAATTGAGTCTCATTAGTGCTCTGGGTTTGAATGAGCCAAAAAACCACACTTTTATACCCTTGTGTCACATGGCCACAGCATCAGATTTCTTTCTGACAGTATGGAGGTACTAACAGCGCTGAAGGGTACCACATACAACTCAACACTAATACAGGAATGTCACCAAACCCTGGAGCAAGTTGCCTCCTATAACCGGGTAACTCTGCAATGGATCAAGGAACATAGCGGTTTGTTAGGAAATGATGCAGCGGATGAGCTTGCAAGGCGGGCATCGGCAAATATAGTGATTGGTCCATTGCCACTTCTGCCACTGCCCTTCCCAAATGCGCTCATGGATACGCTCTCTCACCAAGGACCTACAGAACACCCGATGGATGAATGTCTCAAGCTGTAGACATTCGAAGGAGGGGATACCTGCACTGTCGCCCAAACTGACCCGTAGACTTATCAGCCTCAACAGACATGACATCCATATAATGGTGGGCACCCTAATGGGTCACACACATTACTAAACCTTCTCACAATCGGCGTAACGGACAGTCCTAAGTGCAGAGGCTGTCTAACCGAAGACGAAACGGTCGCTCACGTAATCCTGGAATGCGCGGGGGTGGCCAACCAACGGGCAAAAACCTTAACCAATACGAGGTCGCTCCAAGAAGTCTGTGAACACCCCAGGAATGTTCTGAACTTCTGGAAGGAGCTGGGCTGGTTGGAGTAACTAGCCATTACTGCACGCAAAATGGACCCATGCTAGTGGTTTAATTGCGGAAACAGGAGCCCCTATACCATACCATACCCTCGTGTCGCAGGACTTTGCGTACTGTGATTGGTCGGCTGTTACTATGTCACAACAGCCAACCAAACACAGTGCTCAGGGTTCATTTATCAACAGGATCATGTGATGTTAGGTGATCACAGTCACCATTGAGGGTGGCTCCTTCTACCAAAAAAATTATGATGGGAGGTGCTGAGGCATCCCCTGGGCATCCCTAGAGTGAAAAATAGAACTAGAAATAGAAATCAAGAACCTAATTTATAATTATATTGTGATTTGAATGTTTTATTTACTTATTTAATCATATGTTACGAAAGTTATTTTTTTCTTTAATTTTTAAAAGCGTAAACTATTTAATTACTATACAAATAAATTAAGACTAAGTACTTTGTTTAGTTTTATGATGCTTCTTCAAAACATTTATATGGCAGTGTGTATGCACACACTCTCAATAATTTGATTCATCTAAAACCCAATCACAGGCTAACACATGTCATGTCAAATCATGTTAAATTAAAAAGGATACATCTTTTTGTTCTCTTCTTATACATTATTCTGTAACCACATTCACGGCATCTAATGGGATCTCTTGGTTTGATTTCATTTTCTCTATGGCATTCTGTAATAATATTAAAATCCAGTTAATCATTAATAAATGCTTCTCTGAGGACTTTACTAGTATAACACTCAATACATTGATGAAAACTTTAAAAATAAAAACATTTTAGAGTTTTCTTTTTGGACAACAATTTAGGTAATTTATGTAAGTATTATAATAATAATAATATTGACACACTTTTTACACAAATTATCTTGCCCCAAGTTAAGCATATAATATAGCCTGTATTATGGCTTACAAGACAATGATATATTTAATACAATATACTTACTTAAACATACATAAAGTCATATAAACATACATAAATACATTTAAACATCCATGACCCGGAAACAAACATCCATACTCATGATATAAATTATAAATGCTTGCACCTACCGGGATTCGAACCCGGGACCTCTAGCTTAGAAGGTAGGATCGCTAACCACTCGGCTATACAGGTTGTCATATATTATACATCATTGGTGAAACTGGTAGTTTCAAATTATACATTTTGATGATACTTATGTGATAAATTAGAATATCATTAGGGCCTTCAATCAAAACTACAATGCTTTATTTTATGACTGAAGAACGAATGATGAAATAATATTTGTTTACCTCCACATACATATATCATAGGCACTTTTGTAACAGTTGACTCTTTGTTGGTATCAGCCATATTATTGTTTCTGAAATTTATTAAGATAGTTTAATAATTATTATGTACACTTGTTATAATAATAAAAAGTAATAAAACCCAAATATCTACAGTCCTTTATTAGAGTTTGATATTAATGCTTTTGTTCCTAACCTTACTTCAGGCTCGAGTATTTCAGATATTTACTAATTACTTAGGTTTGAACTTTGGTGATGTTATAAATGTTATATAAATAGTAACATAACCTTTTGAGTACTTTTATTACATTGGTAACAAGACCATCCACCATCAGCTCAAACAAAAATACAAGAAAAGAAGATTATTTAAATCATTTTTCAATATCCTGGATTACATACAAAACCCCTGTTAGGCTTAACTAACCTTTCAGTTACAACTTCTTTAAAAGTTTTATTACTTTTAAAACGCTTCAATCAATTCAATTCAATCTTCTATTCACATTTCACATCACACCAAAGAGTATAATAAATAATAATATTTAACCAGGGTCATTTCACTTCTATACATTGGCGTTTTCTATGGAGGCCGATTAGCTCTCTTTGGTCCTATATCGCTAGATGGCGTTAGCGACCAATTTGCGAGACATTTGACTCAATTTCTTGCTTCAGTATTATTTTCGAAACTTAGGGAATTTACAGAATACATTGTATTGCATAATTAATTAATTTTTGTTACTTTAAATTCTTTTGTTTCCTTTAATACATAGTAAATTCAAATATGAAGAAACGATACTTTCATTGTAATAGGCTTATCTTTAAATATCAGGTATCCAAGCCAAAATTTAGAGAAAAAAATTATTGAAAATTGCTTTGCGGGCGAAATTTAGTTAAAATATTAGAATAAAAATTAAATCGACGTATATACAGGCACGTATAGGTAGTGTAGTTATAGATACAGAATCTCTTCCGGTTTCACGACATGGCGCCTGATCGGCGACAAAGCTGATGACTCTATAGTCTATTCTCCCCATAATAAGTTACCTACTCTACGTATTTAACACACTAAACACTTGTTGACTTGTTGTCCGAAGAGAATTTAAACACTACGTTTAAACTGTTCTGTGATTAAGTGATATATATAAGATTAAGTGAACACTACGTTCGTCGTTCATTGTTGTCGTTATGAAGGCATGGAAGCAAAGTAAGACCTTCGACAGGGTTAATAATGACATCCTTCTTGCAAAACTTTGTGCTATAGGCTTCTGTCCAAAGCTTCTTAATCTCTTGTCTGACTATCTCCGTGATCGGCAGCAGTTTATTAGACATGGAATTTATGAATTGAACCCTTATTATACCCGCTCTGAAGTGAATCAAGGCTCAATCCTAGGACCTTTATTATTTTTATTAATGGTAAATGACTTACCCGAGATTCCCAAGTATGCGCAGTGTCTCCTTTACGCGGATGACCTAAAATTATATGCGAGCATCCAAAATGAGGCGCAATGTGAGGCTATTCAGGCTGACGTAGATGCTGTTTAGAATTGAGGTGTGCATAATAAAATGGAATTTAATCTCACTAAATGCTATGCTGTCACTTTTTGTCAAATGCGACAACCAATCCCTTTTCAGTAACGCATTAATGGTAAGCTCATAAGTAGACGGAATTCAATGAAAGATCTGGGTGTGACATTTGACCAAAAGCTTACCTTTCACGACCATATAATAATAGTCACTCAAGAGTCCTTTATGAGACTAGGTTTCGTATTAAGGAATGCGCGCGATTTCCACAACGTCAATATTATACAACTGCTTTACAGTACCCTTGTGCGTAGTAAGCTTGAAGCGAGCTCGTGCGTATGGAATCCTTACGAAGTAACCTACTCCCTTATGCTGGAGAAAGTACAAAAAGCATTTTTGCGTTTCCTGTATAAGCGGAAACTAGGTTACTACCCGTACTTGTACCCGACGGCGTATCTCGTCGGTTGCCTCGGATACAACACTCTGGAAACCAGACGGGCTCTCGACCAGGCAACTACCTTGCTGAAAGTTAGCCGGGACTTAATAGATGCCCCTGATATTCATAATGAGCTGATTCGATTGTATACACCTAACAATTATATTCGTTGTAGAAATCACCGTCTGCTGGCGGTACCCGCGTGTCGCACGGTAGCACGCACTGCGGCGCCCGTGCCGCAAGTCTTGAAATTGTTTAATCACCTCGTAGAAGCCCGCCCTGATTGTGATCTATTTACTAATAGACTTGAAGTGTTGGTGCAGTTACTGCTCCAACTTTGTGAGTCCTCGCATAATAGCGTCTAACAATTATAGTTTAACGTACTTGATTATTGTAATTGGTGTTGTAACCGTTTTAATCAAAAAAAAAAATGTTCTTTGATTTAAACACTACGTGAAGCCCACAGATCTTCCACAGATGAAGCCTTAGATTAAATATATTCTTTGATTGATGAAGCTCGAAGGTTTTATCTATGCCCAGTACTGATAGCTCTGCAAACCTAAAAATCCTTTTTAAAAATAGAAAGAAGGTACATGACTCTGTCAGTCATTTTTAGAAACTATAATAATATACATTTTATAGTTATTTTCTTAATGTAGACATTTAAATTTTCAATTAGTAGTTACAATGCTTGCAAAATTTTTAAAACCAGCTATGGCTTTGCGCCCTATATTGCTTTGTGCAAATACAGTGAAGTCACCTAATGTATTGGTACAGCGGTCTTCAGGACACTTTATCCCACCAGATCAATATAGTACACCCATTCCGAAACGATTACATTTGGTGCATGTGTTAACGGTGTATTGGGAGACCATTCCACTTTTTATAACTACGATTACAAGCTTGACATTATGCCTTTTGTCTTGTGTGTGGGCTATCTATAACAAGGTAAATGTTCAATTAAGTACTTATGTATAAAGTACCTTAGATACAGTAAAAGCGTACAGTGAATATTGATAGCAGTTATCCGTTATAATAACGTTATAACCCATTATATAACAGCTCAGCCAATTCAACAGCGTAATAATTTTTGTTAGCCTGTCTATTAATTATAAATCCAACTAATCTCCAAACTGGCTGTTTGTTATTTTTAAGTGATATTCCTCACTTCTGGGACTAAATAATACAAATTTAATTTGTACCAAAATTTATGGAAGATGCGGGACTGATGACGGATGAAGCCACAACCTGAGAGTTGAACAAGACATACCAAGATTTACTATCGATGCGTCACTCGGACGCTTAGTTGGTAAGAGCGCTCGGACGGAACCCGAGAGCCGCGGGTTCGAGCCCCCAATCGTCCGTAATTATTGGTACAAATATAATTTGTATATACTAATTGGCTATTTCGATTTTGACGGGACATTAACTAGCAGATATCTTATGTTTGAGGTGTAACTTAGGCTGTTTTTCTATAATATAATAAATTAGGTTAACGCGCTAAAAAGCTAAGCTTAAGTTTAATTTAGTTTAAAATAGGATTGGAGATACTGTTGTAAATCTTTCTATTAAATATATTATATTTGAAGTCGGTATTATTTAGTACGAAGTTTTCATTTCTACAAGTGTTCAAGAATATAGTTTGTTTTTCAGTCGAAGGAATTTTTTTCATGTCAAACCAGTATTTGGTTTGTACTAGCTTTCGTACTATTATATACCGCAGCCGCAGATACTGTATCTTTGCAGATAATTCACTGCAAAAGAGGGGTGAGGGCTATCCGCACATGTTCATAGAAAAATGAACGTAAATTGAAAAAATTGCGATTTTCATAATTTTCTAAGGGTAAACTTGAAGTGCCGAAAACTAGGCTTTGTTATATACTTAAGTACTTAATCATTTTTAGGGTACTATACAATACGAACGTCTTCCCAATACTCTGCTGAGTAAAATTAAGATTTGTCTATCAATAGATAAACTATAAGTTAAAACCAAATTTAATTATAGCGCTTATAACAATTTAAAATACTTCGTTATTGATGTCTGCTTGGCAGTGAAATCGTCGGTCACAAATGAGAGATAGATTGGTCATCCCGTCATATTTTTTATAGAAGCGCTCGTACGTGATATGGCGTACGCAATTTTCTTAAAAAAATCATTGACGTTTCTTGGCCGATTATAACTTTAATTTGTATAATTTTTATTCGTTCTATGCATTGGAAGGCATACCAGGTGCACTGAGCAGCTAGTGTAATATTATAAAAGGCCCAACATAAAGTTATATTTATTAATTTCCGATCACGTACCATCTAATGATGATCTACAACTCGCTGATTCTCCAATTTCATAAAAAAACGGCCAAGTGCGAGTCGGACTCACCCATGAAGGGTTTCCTAGCAACAAGTAACATAATATAAAAGTTATAAAGAAAGGAAAATGATATTAAATTATTTAAATGGAAAAGGCAAAAAATTTTTGCTCAAAATCTAGTAAGTAGTAACGTTTTTAATACGTATGTATTAAAAAAACTACTAAATCTAGTAAGTAGTTTTCTCGTTCAAACCAATTTTCGGTGGAAGTTTGCATGTACATCATATATTTTTTTAGTTTTATCATTCTCACTTTGGAAGATATTCATAAAAAAAATTATATTAGAAACCTCAATATCATTTTTGAAGACCTATCCTATATAGATGGGTACACGTATGGGTTTGAAAAACTAATTGAGTTTCAGTTCCAAGTATAGGGAACCCGTAAAATTGATTGTTTTTTTATATTTTTGTGTGAAAATGTAAATGCGGTTCACAGAATACATCTACATACCAAGTTTCAACAGTATATTTAGTTATTATTATAGTTTTCGAAAAAAGTGCCTGTGACATACACGGACAGACAGACGTGAGGAATTTTTGCCATTTGGCTACGGAACCCTAAAAAGTATCTTACAAAAGAATATAGGAGGTATACAGGACGTGCTGATGAGAATTGATCGCCCAGATAATAAAAAGTTAATTTTAAAATAAGTACAAACGTATATTAAATATAAATAAGTATGAAGTATAAACTATTGTAGATTGTGAACAAAGGTCTTTAGTCAAGATATCATGACAATTTGAATTATTTCTGTAGGTTCGATACAAAGTAGTTTTTAAGCTCAATTGATCTACTATCTGTAATTGCATATAATTTGACTGATTAACAGGTGGACGTCGTTTATACAACACATAACCGGGAAACTATATCTAGAACGATGAATTTGCGAGTTCCGTCAACACACAAGATAATAATGATCAGTGATCCTTGGCCACCCTGGCCGGAAATGCAGAATGTACTCGACAAGATGTATGCAGCAGAAAAAAGGGCTCGTGCGCGGGCCCAGTCTTGTGCACATCCTTGATTAGTAAATCAGAGCTACTTCCAGCCATAGACTTCTTGCTTACTAAACTTGCTTTCCCACACCTGAAGCTTATGGGTATAATATAAACCAAGACATTGTGGCAGTGAATATGTTTACAAAAATGTATTAAAACTTCTTGATATATTTTATGCAAGCGGCAAAATATCAGTGATCAAAATATTTCACCAAATCAAAATTTAATACTTACATGATACATCACTAGAGAAGTAGGCATAGGTCTCCTTCATTACACTGTTTTATGTTTATAAATGTATTGATTTTTTATTATGTTTTGTGATTAAAAGATTTTTAAATAAAACTTAGATCTTTAGATCAATTGATGTTTGCAGAATTATACCTAATTATAACATCTATAAAACTACGACCACTGAGGAAGTAGACAAAATTATTATTATTACATTATTTATTCAGTAAGACATTCCTTTTACATACGATAGTAATACTCGTATCGACAAAATTGAATCGTAATGTAATTTTCCTACACTATTAAGTGAATTAGTTAAAGCAGCGGCGCTGGGCTCAAAGGAGTGCCCCATTATCTGCTATCTCCTACAATGTTTCTTCTGCATGTCAATGATACGTTGGACACCTCCAACATACATTGCTATGCAGACGACAGCACTGGTGATGCCGTATACACGGGCCATGCCGGGGTTAACTTGGGTTTTCTATCGAGTCCTCTCTTGAGAAGGTCACCGAATGGGTTAAATTGAACCTTGTCCAATTTAACCCCCAGAAGACTCAAGTTTGCTCGTTTACCACTAAAAGCCCCATTTGTTGTATCACATCTCTTCAACAACACGGCAATACTGCAAACCGGCCCACATTGGCACTTTACAAAGTACACGAGTACTCTGTGAACGACTGGATCACTTGGCGTTGCGTAGAGACGTCGCTTCATAATGTGTCTTCTACCGCATTTTTCATGGGGGAGCTTCCTAAGATCTGTTTCACCTGATTCCTGCCGCCGAATTCCACCTTCGCACGACACGCCACAAATTAGGATAGCATCCCCAGTATCTGGATGTGTGGCGGTCCTACACTGTGTGGTTTTCAACGAGCTTTCTTCCACGTACTACAAAGCTCTGGAATGAACTTCCTTGTGTGTTTCCGGGACGATACGACATAGGTACTTTCAAAAAAAGCGCGTACACCTTTCTTAAAGGTCGGCAACGCTCCTATGATTCCTCTGGTTTTGCAAGAGAATGCAGGTGGCGGTGATCGCTTAACACCAGGTGACCCGTACGCTCGTTTGTCATCCTTTTCCATAAAAAATACAAGTAGGTCAAAATTTGCTTGAACTAAATTTTCCTAACTAATGTAATATATAAAAATATTGTTGATAGTACTTACCACAGGGTACATTTTATTAATTACAACAGAGTACCTACTTTTAGCGTACTTCAAAACATCCTCTTTGCTCACAAGTCACAGTTACAAAGTCCTTACACACAAGTCCTTACAGTTACAAAGTCCTTGGTCAAATGGCCAATTGATAATAGTAATCTGTGGTGTCGTTAGAGAAAGTGTTCTGTGTCTGTGGTTCTTTGGCTGTATGGGCTTTTGACCCCTTTGCCTGTCCAGATGGACGAACAGAACCAAAAAAAAAATGTCTGTGGTTCTGTCACTCGTGTGTACCTATTCGTATTGCAATTTGTATTTTGTGTAAATATTAGGATAAATAAGACACCAACTTAAATCGTCATATAATAAACTGTTTCAAATGAATTTCTTACATAATTTTAATCCAGAGACTTCTACCCGTGAGCGGAGAAAGCTAAATCGTAAATGTTACTTTTTAAAGTAAGTGCAATCAGTCATTGCTATCGAAATTGTACTCATTAGTTTAAATTTTGCTTATGCTAACATAAATATTAAATTCTAATTTACAGTCGTAAAACAAAGAAACTTTACAATGAAAGAGGTCATTTAACTTCGTCAGGAGAAGACGTGTGTGACTGCTTACATGAGACGTGCCCTGGATGTCATTTTCCATGCCCAAAGTGTGGTTCAAATAAATGTGGTCAGGAGTGCAGGTAAGTTTGTTCAACTTTATCACACTTACCCAAATGTGTGCGCAGTTGAATGTATTTAATTTATTTTGGGTCTATATACTCAAGTGGCAAATGTTGTTTTGCCATATAAATTACTCTATGAATTGTCTATTACTAATTATTTGTATTGAATATAAAGGTCTTCTTATTTCTCAGACAAAAAAATATAGGTTCCAGATAAGTAGTCCAGTTTTCTTAAATTTTCGCCACTTAATGTTGTTGTGATGGAATAAAAAGAAATCCATAGTCAATATGATGTTTCCGATATTTCCTGATTCCATTCTTTGAGATAAAGTTCTGAAATCGCCCTTATATGGAAACCGGAATAAGCCGGGTTCCTTATAAAAAACGAAGTGTCATAGTATAAAGACTACAAACCAATATTGGCCTATAAAACATTTTTAGATTTCAGTGTTTCACAACATTTTTGTCTGTGCTACTTCTATAAGTGTCTGTAGATTGTTTAGGTTCAGACAGATCTCTCAACCTCTTTCATGTTTCGTTCCAAAAAATAATTTTGAATTGATTTATTTATAAATAGTAGTTATTTAAATTGGATGTTTAAAAACAATAATTATTATTTAGTCCATTATCAATTTATATTATCAATCAATCAATTTTTATTTTTAATTTGTAACTTATATCATGTAATGAGTTTCTTGCTTCTTCTTCTCATTAGCTCAACCCTTTACAAAGTAGAGGTAGATTCAATTAGAAAAATATTTTTTTGACATTCATAAGTGTCATTTCCGTGAACTACATGAATAAAGTGTTTTGCTTTGATTTTAATGTATTCTTAAAAATTTAGGTAGTCTAATATTTTTCATTTCATTTTAGTCAGCAGAACTCTAAAAATAAGTGGACTATAAAGTTGTTATAAGATTCGTCTTCAAGCAATTCGACACGCGTTTCGCCTCTACACGAGGCATCCTCAGGACATATTGACTCGCCAAATTCTGGCACGAGACACGGAAAAGAAGGCTCACAACATTTGAATATTTATGGATTTCCGCATAATAACGCCCAATTCAATAAATTTACAAAAAAAAACCTTCTATTTCAGAGTAAACCGAAAGTGGATGTATGAAAAAATTGAAATTGAAGGCAATGACTTTGCAATAAGAAACGTCTATAGTAAAACGAAGTAAAATGAGAATTATTCATGAACATTCGCCAATAATTTAAAGAAATATTCAACTTCAAGTTCACCATCTTCTGGAAGATCTGTACAGTGTACAGCATTGTGTACAATATTCTTTCCGTATTGTGCTCGTATGGAATTTGGATACAACTGACGACATAGCTCCTGCAATATAAAGATAATGTAGCATTGACAGCTTTATTTAAAATAATTTATGAAGCTAATAATTATCTGTTATAAATGATGTGAAGAAAATAATAATATTTTCTTATTATCCCCTTCTTTTTTCTTTTTATTATGTAAAAATAAAGGAAAAGACGAGCAGGATGCACAGCTGATAGTAATTGATACCCCACATTACAATGCAGTGCCGCTCAGGATTATTGAAAAACCCAAAAATTCTGAGCGGAACTGCCACTGCGTTTGTCACCTTGAGACATAAGATGTCAAGTCTCATTTCCCCAGTAATTTCACTAGCTACGACGCCCTTCAGACCGAAACAAAGTAATGCTTACACATTACTGCTTCACGGCAGAAATAGGCTCCGTTACGTCACGCATAATCTAGCCGGCATCAGATACAAAGGAGCCTCTCACTGGTCTCTTGCGTCCCTCGTAAGTCGATTTCCTCATTTAGACATACAGCACGATATACCAGTCGATCGGCCCCATGACGAAATCCACACGCCTCATTCGATTTCTGGTTTTAGGAAGTGCTATTTCCCTTTGAACTTATAATAGAATGAAGGCGAATAATGTAGGTATAGTTTCGAAGACTATACCAAGGTTTACAAAAAAGTGCGCGGGAAACGCAACAGTTCTTGCCGTGCCCCATATTGAGTGGTTATATGAGATTTCCCAACCCAGTAAAACTTATACAAATTATTATAATATGTCTTGTTAAATAAGTGACTTATGAAAACTAGTGTCTGCGGGGATTTTTAGAAACAAAGAAAAAAAATTTAAAAGAATATTTGACATAATAATAGGTACTTCATCACATTGAGTGAGATAGCACATATAGTTCTCATTAGGTATATTGAAACCCATAGTGCTGACAATTACGTAGTACCAAAAATGACAAATTGTTTGCAGTGTTTCTTTTAGGAGAAAAAGTGGCGAGATGGTAAGTGATACGGCCTGCCCATTCCCATGCAGGGGCCACTTAGGATAAGGATCCTATTAAAGGTATTGGCCCGATTTTTCTGACTGATTCGAAACTAGGCGGTGGGTACCTATTCGACGTGAGTAAAAAACTAGGCAGCTCACAATATCCAAGATTGTACACATATGTAGAGCAAAAAAGAGCTTGTTTATATTTGGTTGAGTTCTCGTGACAGGCTCCGTCGTGCTGGCTGCCTGTGGCGGCGACGTGGGGAGTCGTTCCCTTCCCTAAAATATGGTCGAGGGAGGTTGACTCATGCGTCATGCTCGTGAACGGGCGCTACTTGTGGTGGCAGGATGATCCTGTTACTTACCAGAAACTCTGTTTCATAATTTTTAAATTAAATTTATTGTATTTTTTTGTAATCGCAAAATGCTCGCATAAAACCTTTAATTATTTACGATGTGTGTGGATTGATGCATCTACTGAGCTCAATAACTCTTGTTTTACTTATTAATTTTCATATACTTTTTTTTGACTTACGTGTAAGGCACGCATTGAGTATTTGACGTTTGCAATATTTTTGTTGCATCACTTTACATGATATAATTGAAATGAAATGATTTGTAAAGAGTTGCAATTAGTTCTCGCCACTCTCATTAAGGCTCAAACTTTTCCGAAGCGGTGGTAAATGTAAAAAGGTAACTTTTGTAATTCATAAGTGCCATTTCCTTGAATCCCGCCTTAGAAATTGAATAAGTTCTTAAAAAAGTTATAATACATAGCCAATACTGTGAGTTTGCACTGAAGAAACATATAGGTACATAAAAGCATGTTGAATATACTGTTTTCTGTCAATGTATTAAAATTACATGGTGACATTGTAATTCGTTATTGATCCAAAAGTTGTTTGACATCTCACAGTCCAGCCATCACTAGACATGTTTACAATTAAATTTCGTAATAACAATTTCGTTCAACATATTTCTCAGTTAATCTTACAATGCAATCAAAGATTTGGTTTAACAATTGCCGATAAGTACCTACTACGACTATCATCACAGATGACGTACTAGGGGTTTCAGGTTACTACACATACTATCATAATATTATTCCATGGATTCAAGCGATAAAAAAGATTTATAGTTTTTAACTGCTAGTATTGCATAAAAGCATAAAAAACAATCTTTTATCAACTTGTGAACAACAATATGTTAACCGACCTTGGTGGTAAACAATGACATCAAGACTTTACTGTCGCTCCACATTAGTACGGTGAAGCTCCGTGAAAAGGTGTTGACGCGCTTTCACGCCTGTACCCCGGTCAGAGTCGGTATTTGGTGACGCGACAAAGGGACGCGTACACATCCATATGCTTGCGATTATTGACGGCCCCGTCCGGACGTGTGCGAATGCGCGCGCTAAAATTGAGTCACGCGTAAACGTTTGGAGTAATGAAAGTGAAAAGGGTAATTTTAGAGCATTATCATTCTGACAATATACTGTGGGATGAAACCCGCATCATAAAGATAAAAAACAAGAAATTATGATTGGAGGCGGATTAGTAGGTACTCAAATGAATATTGGAATTAAAGAATTAAAAAGACTCTTTGATGTCCAGCTGTTGCTTATATAGAAAAAAGGTTTGTTATATTGCATTTTATAATAGGATTAGGTGTAGTATTTTTACAAAAGATATTGCAGCAGCAGTTTCAACGTCCATTACGCGGCGAGTTTCACGTACGATTGCGAGCATCCCGTGAATGTGGATGGCACAACTGTACGTGATTTCGCGGCACTAATGTGGAGCCGACATTAGACAAGTCGCGACACAAGTTTCATAGCAGTGTCAACGTCAGATGCCACAAATCAATAGAAAAACATGTGCGAACACAGAGCAACAAATCTTGAAATCTGACAAGTATTTTACCTAATTTGATTGAGTGCGAACGTAATCTCAACAATACAAGCTGTGCGATTTGTTTCGTATGGCAAGTTTCGATAATCGATACATTGCATGTTTAATGTTTCTTGGTGCAAACTCACAGTTAGAGGGGTGCCAATGACGTATCCGGGAGCGTTCTTAACATTTGGCTCTGGCCGTCTCAGTACCAGTCAACGGAGTGCGACATTTTTTTAGTTGTTGTTTGGAAGTGGAGTTGAAATACGAAGGCAGTCCTCAAGAATGGTAAGTATAAAATAGTTAAATACTTGATTCAAAATACAACAAGACTTACTGGATCTCTTGGTCCACACAGCTTTCTAAACTCACATACAGGATTCTTATTTGGATCGTTACATTTGACTTCTAAAGCGACACACTTTCCCTCAGCTAGATGTATGCACATTGCCTGCAATAATAATACCATGCTTAATTCATTGCACATAATATCTATTGCTTATTAATTTATAATCCACTTGAAGTAAAACCTTATGAGAAGTTTACCATTGAGGCACTTATTATTATTATACATTATTGCCCAAATAAACGAGATTGTACGTGTTATGATGACCACACGAACATTAAATGAGCAGACGGGTTAACTACTTTACCAGTCACACAAAATAATCTAAAAATTTATGTAAATACTTACCTAAATAAAATTCTGAATTTTTATGAAAATAAGGGAGAAGACGAGCAGGATGCACAGCTGATGGTAATTGATACCCTTTACAATGCAGTGGCGCTCAAGATTATTGAAAACCCCAAAAAATCTGAAAGGCACTACAACTGCGCTGGTTACCTTGAGACATAAGATGTCAAGTCTCATTTGCCCAGTAATTTCACTACCCTTCATACCGAAACACAGTAATGCTCACACATCTTCACGATAGGAATAGGCGCCGTTGTGGTACCAATAATTTAGTCGGCATCCGGTGCAAAGGAGCTTTCCACTGGATAATCCAAATAAAGGTGTTACACATTAAAAAAAAAAATTTAATCACCCAGTCACGGGGGTTGTACTCACCTCACCACTACGACTTCTGAACGGCTACGACGCGGTGTGAGATAAGTGCGTGTCATTGGTAAGGCTAGCGCACGGCTTTATTACTTACAGTGAGTAAATGCATAATGCCAAAACATTTACATCAATTATTTTACCTCATATTCTTGTAGTACTCCTATGTATATTTCATAAAACTCTTGTGCGTTTGATATTTTCACAGCGAACATAGCTATTGCAGAAATATAAAACTGATCAGAGGTTGCAATTTGTTCCAGTATAGCACCCAAGTTACCCTCTATGATCGCGTGCGGTTTGATAAGACAGCACGTACAGTTCTTCAATGTTGCTCTGAAAGGTACACGAGGCACTCCTTTTTCGTAACCGAAGAAAAGGTCGAGCATCTGTGTGATAAATATTATATTTTTAACGTTGTGGCTATTCGCATGAATACAGACGACCATGGCATCACCGATTGAATGAGTTAGCATTATTCTTTTTAGCTTTGGGGGATATTTGTTCATCAAGAAACTATAGGTATAATATCTATATATATAAAAATGAATTGCTGTTCGTTAGTCTCGCTAAAACTCGAGAACGGCTGGACGGATTTGGCAAATTTAGGTCTTGAATTATTTGTGGAAGTCCAGAGAAGGTTTAAAAGGTGAATAAATAGAAAAATGCTAAGAAATTAAATAAAAACAACAAATATGATGTGTCCATACATAATTTCTATGAGAGAATTTATTGACGCACGGTTTGACAGTTCTGCTGTGAAACAATTTCACTACGACAGCAGGGTGCATATTTTACGAAGTAATTTTTGATGTTATAATATATTATTGACAAATTCATATAAAAACATTATTTTAATTATTATATACAGAACAATGTCTGTCGGGTCAGCTAGTTTATTAAATATAAGTTGCACCTACATTGTAATAATTGGAATGAATGTTGTAAGAATTTTAAAAATGATAATATAATATTGGATATGTAATATGGAACACTCGACTGACAGAAATTTTGTATGGATGAAACACGGGCGAGCAAAAAAAAGGACTCCGCGCCGTGATATTAGCAAGTGAAGCACCGTTATGCTAGTGTGTGTGCGGTTACGGGCGATACTAGTTACACAATATTTTCTCCCTTAAATAATCATATATGGCCACAAATACTTATATAGTATCGTTTTTAAACTTTTTCACAACGCACGACGGCATTTTTAAAATATTTTATTGAGACGCAAACTGATCTGTCACAGACGATGACAATTCTCATAATGGCCGCCTATCGGCCTGTAGTAGTGTAAGTATGTGCGTGGGGCTATGTATTACACGTTAATCGGCTTGTTTTGGTGCTACACTGTTTTGTAAGGTGATACTTATTTTTTTTACTAGTCCGTGGGATGAAAGTATAAAATTTTGTCAAAATGAATTAATTGTATTTATCTCTCTTACCCAGTTCCACATTACATACTTACCCATAAAAAATATTGGTTTCTAACTCTACTCAACGGCTGGAAATGTTGCTTTACTTATTCTTGTGCTGTTTTATTAATAAACGCGAAGTAAAGTTATTCCAAATTTAAAACTTTTTGTCTTTATCTTTATTACCTTTGCCACTACAGAATTACAGGGAGAAGAACTTGGAGTAACTTTATATTGCTTTTATTAATAAGACGGGTGGTGTTTTAAGGGTGCAAATCGGTTTAAAAATAAATAAATGCTGGATAGATTCACGGGTGACACGTTCCATGGTTTGATAGTGAGTCGAATATTCTTGTTATTGAACTTGGTAGTAGGTACAAGTAGTGCACTGCACAATATGGCGATTGAAATCGATGTCAAAGTCAGAGTCAACAATACAGTTTTTTTTTAAATTAAGAATATTTATGCCTGTAAAGTCCGAAAATGTCTGTCGGCAGAGAGTGAGCTATGTGAATTGAATTTTTATGCATTAATTTTTTATGGGTTATTTATTTCAAAAAGTGCAATTACTATAAATATACAGATATAAGCAGGAACCTAAGCATTAGTGCAAATACATATAATATAATAGGTATAATTTTATGACCAGTTAAAATGAATTATTTTTGGGAACAGAGATCTACTTGTGAGAAACCACCACCAATTACAGTAAAACGTTCTAAACCACTAACAGTTAAAAATTGCAAACCATGGCCCGTGTTACTTCGTTGGATGTAGGTTGGTACATTTCGAAATATTATGAATGAATGATGTATACCATCGGATGACATAATATCGCCGATGGTTGTAATTTAGTTTTTGCACACTCGTTACGCAACCTTTTTAGCATCTTCCAGAGTATTGCAGCCATGTGCCACGTTCCTCAATTTATTTTCACCGTACAGTTGCCGCAGCGTACCTGGCGCTGCCTCTGTAGGATCTGTCGCTCCTAAGCACTTGCGCCATTCTTTTACAGCATCGGTTGCTACCAGCTCTAAGCCAATTACTTCTCCGGTTGTGATGTAATCTATTATAATTCTGGATGGCACAATAAAACGTTAGTAAACGAATGTTACACAAAATGGACCCGAATTGAATAATAATGTATTATAATAAGATCATTGTAATCCGTTGTTAATTGTCTGTCCTTCTCTCGACCCTCTATCTATCTACCCGCTATCTCAAGAAAGCCTCAACGAATCCAGCTGATGGATGCCAACGACGATGACCACAATAATGTCAAACAAATAAGGATTGATTGAAAATAGATATTTATAGTCATTATTTTACTTCAAATTGGCTGTAACCAATAGCGTCGCTCATCAAGAATTTTAAATATCCAGGAGTAATTATTGCACTTTTATGAATAAATTTCTTGCTTATATAAAAGAACCATCAAACATGATGATATCGTTGCAAGTTTAACCTGGCAGAATATTAAATATATAGGTATTTGTTTTTGGGTGTAGTCTTTCTTTGAAATGCCATAAATTTGTAAGAAACTCTAGTTGCGCGAGTTAGTTCGAAAAATATGTCCGTTTTTGAAGTTAATTTTTGCTAATAATTAATTTAAAAAATAACTATACTTACGGAAGCATGCTGCTCCCTGCTATGTTTGCGTAAAGCTCCATCGCAAATTCTTTTGTAACTTTCCCAGTTTTCATACGTACAATCCGGAAGCCTTTCTTCATTATAAATGTGATTATTTTCCCGTGAGCACTTGGTGGGACGGGTTTGATAAGAGCAAAAGTGCTGTTTTTCAAAGCGTTATTAATATTATTATTGTATTAAAAAAAAAAACAATAAATTCGCTGTTATTGTGGATTACCTTTCTACGTTTTTAAAGAGTATTCTTCGTGTGAGGGGCGCACAGTCCCTTATATACAGCAGTTTTGCAAATATATTTACAACATTACCTATTTGCAGCATTTCTAATTTTAGGGGAGGTAACTGTACTCTTCGCACTAAGTTCTTGCCCTTTTTTGTATCAATTACTTGTATAGAATTATCAAAGGGAAAAAAGTTTAAAACTAGTTCTATGATATCATCAGCGTCTTCGTCGTACATTTCACAAATAAATGTGTATTTATCAAAGTAATCGTACACCTATGGAAAAAAAAACCAATTAAATAAATAAATATGATTAACGTATTTTGTAAAAATTTAGGTAGGTACTTACTGCTTTTACCTATATTTAATATATAAAGTATAAACCTAACAATGATGTTCGTGGTACTACCTCTTACTGGTGGGGTCAGATAACAGTTCTTTTACGAGTTTTCTTAACCCACCCTATGAATTTTGATGAGTAGACACTATGATATTAAGTTGCGTGTGTTGGTACTTACTTACCATTATAAATTCACACAGTCCAAATAATTATTTAAAAACTATATAATTACTATCGGTTTCCTTTAAGAATAATAACGCTATCATATAAATTTTATAAGTATCAAAAAATTCAAGTTACGTCTGTCACTTATGTCACAAACAACCAATTAAAGTTTTAATATCAGGTACCTAATTAATTATAATCTATGACTAAAACAATGCCCAGAAGAATTATTTATAAAAAGGGTCTAATAGGTACTTTTTAGATGTGCCTTGATAGGCGAACAAACAGACACAGCAATTGTATTGAGTAATTGATGATAAGTTGGTAAGTATGTAATTATAAATAGGTCAGGCATTTGACAGGCCATTGTGCGAAATTATCATTTTAATAATGTGTAGTTCCATCTTAGCTTACTGAGAACCTTGGCGACGATACTCATATTTTTGTTTTCTTGATCAATTTAGGACCAAACAGCCACGACTGATAAACGGGAGAAAACAATACCAAGTTTGAGTCTTTGTCAGATTTTCTGTTTTGTTCGTTGGGCACAACTTTCACTTGGAATCAATACGCCGTTTGTGTTCGTAATTTATTTGTGAAGTTTGCATCTTCAGCAATGATGTAGGGGGAGTCCGGGAGAATTTAGCAGATGGGAGACAATAGCCACTGCTCATAGAATTTTTGTGAAACTGGATATTGTGACATTACCACACTTCTTAGACTCCAATGACGCCTCCCACCTTACTCACGTGGCGCCTTTGCTATCGGTAGTTTGATTTAGGAGTGAGAAGTGACCACACAATTTCATGCTCGGTTTGTAATTTTTTTTAATTTTCGATATTTGATTTCTGCTGCTTACTGTAAATATACTCCAGCATGTCATTTATATACACCGTTAGTGTAGTTATCCTAGTAACATTTATGGCAGACACCTTTTACTTCAGTGTCATAGTTTTTTATAAAAAGTACTAAATGACAGCTTGGCATGGGGGGTGGGGGGGGGGGAGACATTACCCTGCCGTCAGGAGGAGACTTTATCCAGGGTAATCTCTCCCGTTCTCCTGCAATAATATTTTTTCGTTCCTACAACTGCACACGGAATGATTTGCTTAGAGGATTTAAGACAAGAAACTCTGAGCTAAAGTTTAAGAAAATCAGAAGCAACCAGCTTATCTAGATCAGCCAGGTGGAATAGAAATTTTTTTTCTGATTTCTTCGAAAACCTCAAAGAATTTCAAGTTGTCAAATACGCAAAATTAAATAGAATAAATAAAATACTAGATATAATAATTCACCCATTAATAGATGGATGGTAAAAAACCCAGGATGAACTGTTAAGAACTACAATATACCTATTTGGAAGTACAATTATGTCGCAGGCTTTTAGTCGACATTTTTACAGATGAAGGTTTTTATTCTCCGCGGTAACAGACAGAGAAATGAGTAGTGAACTTCAAGAGCTAAATGTTTCTTCAATTACTTTGTCCTCAGGAGCTGCAGAACTACTTCCAGACGTGACCTAGATGGAATTACCTTCATCGTCTACTTTACAACGTCAGTCAGAGTCTTCAACATCAGCATCAGCATTCATAAATGAAACTGCGGCGCCTAGAGCCAATTCACCATCAATTTTAACTGAGGAGGAATAGGAGCAAGCAATTGCAATATTCAGACAATCAGCAGAGGTAGCTTCTACATCTCAAGGTCTGGATATCCAGAATAGTCAAATGACAACGGTAGATTCTGAGTCACGACAAAAACCCCGGAAAAACTAAAACTACAACTAAAATTAATTTTTGTGGCAAATATTATGTCCATGAAATTTGCGTTGGAGTCTCCAAAGATGTCAAGGAACAGTTTATTTATCCTGATTGCTATAATTAAGAAAAGGAAGTGATGTAGATTTAATTATGTTGTTTTGAATTAAAATTTTTCTTAATTGTGACAGTAATTTTAATTTTTGTTTTATTATTTTACCTATTTGTAAAGTCTCCCACCCAGGCGGGAGATATTAGCCGAATGTCACTTTGGTATAAATCGTTAATTACTCATAAAGTATTATTGATGTATCAAACTTTATTAAGATAAAATGTAGCTAAATAATGCAACTTATGATAAAACTTATAGAAAATAGCGATTTGTAAGTAAAGAAAGATTTATGAGTATTTTAGTCGAGTGCGGGTAAACTCTCCCGGACTCCCCCTACCTTGTTACGAAACATGATGATACGTCATATAAACAGTAAATATAACCTATATAATAATCCTTGATTCGTAAAAAAAATTAAACCGCATTCATAATTAATTCGCGACAAAGAAGTTCACAATATTGTGATTCACCATAATAAGTTTATTATGCAAACAAATCAGTAGAAAGTTTATCATTCTTGAGATGATAATTCCTCGACAGTCGACATAAAATATTATGCGATCTGCTGTTTACTGTGTAAAGTGAGTTAAAGTCAAAGAAAATGTTTACTCTAACTAGGATTTAGACCGCCAATGTTGTGGCGAAAGATTAACTCTGTGTTTGTTATTTGTGAGCTAAGGATATTATAGTGAACTAATATTCTAAGTTTGTGAGATACGAATCTGTCACTATTTCTAAGGCAGACAAATATAGAATAGATATGTTTCTAAATAAATGTGTTAATATAGTAATGTAATTTGATTTATATAAAGCTCCAAAATTACAATGAATGATCAACTAAACTGCAACCTACTCGATGAAAAAGAGCACGAGCAAATTTTATATTAAGGGTGGAGTTCACTGACTCTCCATATAAGCAGTGTTTGATAAATCAGTCGATGATTTCCAAACCATGTGTTAAACAGCCGGTCAAGTTCTCTGTTCACCATGAATATTGAGCGGTTACTAAACCAGCCAATAACCGTGAGATCTGAGTGAATAAACATGAAATGAACGAATGAAGTCGACTCATTCGTCACATATAGTTATAGGTTAGGCTCCGCTATTTTTGTTGACATGTTTATTTAGTAGCTTAAATTAAGTGATTGCAATGTACTCTTTGGTTGACTTATTTCATATAATTTGTCGACAGTCGAATGTCGTCATGTTTATGTTAGGTTTAACGTGAACAAGTGAAAATACACGATTGAAACTTTAGTGCCCGAAAATAAGATTGGCTTAAAAGTATTGCTACCGGGCCATATAATCTTATATAAAAAAATATTTTTGTTATTGTTTTGACTTCTATCGTGTGATGTTTTGTTATTTGTTCGTTATTTTCTAAAGTTTCTTAAATAAATATTTTCGATTTCAGTTATGCATGACTGAGCTAAATGAATTAATACATTAAGATTTATGTTGGTAAAATACTACAGATTAAATGGTAAAGTAATCCTTTCATGATTATCTGGATTGTTTTTAGTAGTTTAGACTGTAAACTATTAATGCTATTGCTAGAATCATTCCTAAAAATCTCAAATAAAATATCTTTATTATCAAATATCTCTATATCATGTGATGAATTTCCTTGATGTGTGTTATTCAGGAGGGAGCCTATAGAGATAAATATGCTTTTGTTGGAGAATGGTATGATAACCAGGCAAGTCTGGTGAGGCGTTATAACTTATTCTACTATCCATGTGATGATACTATTGAAATGTATGATTTAAAGAATAGAAAAACATTTCTCAAAAGAGTAAAAGTGACTGGTGTAACATTAGAGAACTTTTATATTGGAAGTACACTTAATATTTTAGGAAGACTTGTAAAAATAACAAGCTTTGCTTGCGAGGATACAAAAGCAAAGTTGCTCAAGGATATGGAAGTGTAAGTCTTTTGATTTGTTTTAGTTGTTTAACCTTTCCGCATCGGACGCGCCCGCGGGCACTGGTAATTCAAAAAACAATGAGAGCGGCTGTGCCACGGGGCACTCTTTTACCCCATCCAGTTTTCACCCTTATTAAGTGTACAAGATGGTTTATTTGCCTACGCAGTTATGAACGAGTGAAGTCCCATACACATTTCAATCCGATCAAGACTTTACACGAAGATCGTTCTTTGTGGAGATTTAAGCTTTATTTTATAATGAACATATACTATTCATTACAAAAACATAAAAGGAAATAAATAAAACAAGTAATTAACAATAATAACAATATTTATTTTAAAATATACCTATTTTTACACTTTTTTTCGAATGAAAAGTCTGTGTGAAATAAAAAAGAAAGACAATATGAATAATTTATACATGGTCTTATAGCTTGTTTCAATAGCTTTCAGTGACAGTCACTCAAATCACCCTAGTTATAAGCATTTTATAACTACACGTAAAATAATACACACGGGGAAAATGCCGCGAAATTGCCGGAAGCTAGCCGATCTACAGTGTACAGCGAGATCCGGAGCGCGCCGATCCGGAAAGGTTAATATTGAATGATGGTAACTTACCCATCAAAGATTAAATAAACATTCTTGAGGAGTCATAAAAAAAGGCATTATTTTCTCAAAATTGATTCCTTTAGAATTCTTTTTGATGTCATTTCTAATAACTACTAGATACTACTACCGCTTTGGAAACAAATGGTGCTCTGAGAGAGAAGAAGTGGCGCAAGAAACTCTCCCAGCATTTTTTTTTACGCTCTTTTCAATAAAAATGTACAATATTGTACAGTCATTTCTATCGCTATAAAATAATCACAATCTAGTCCCAGGCTCAGCAGTGGAGTAATAGGATTTATGACAGAGCCATTTTTTTATAACATTTAAATTTATTTATAGATAATGCCTGAACAGTGGCTAGGACTTTATTATAGAAGTGTATACATTTACCCTTAAAGCTATTATGTATCTTATGAAGCCTACTAGAATTAGTTACAAGCAATCCCTTATTTCTAGTGTTATAATAATGAAAATCACTATTAAGAGCAAAAAGGTGACAATTTTTGTGAATGTATATAGGAGGTAATATACTTCCTTTATGCTGAAATAATCTTTTGATTTTGGTGAACTGATATAAAAACATTATTCCTATGTTTTTTTGGGTCTTCCATAAATATATATATATATGGTAATAATAGGGTCACATTATGGTATGTGGTTACCTCTCCCCATACTACATTGTAGCATACAAGAGTGTTTTGGACTTTTTAAAGCATCAAATAATTAATGTATGTATGAATAAAAAAATGGAAAACACATTTGTACATAGGGAGCTAAGATGAAAACGGGCACAGTGGTGTTGGTAAATGCTTCTATGTATTGATCCACGGAAACTTCTTCCAACTTAAGGTGTTATCAATTAATATACAAAATATTTCCAGTGTACTATTACTAGGTGAAAATCAGCCTTCAAATTGTTATTCTATTATTCTTGAAAGTTCTATATTCCTACTATTATAAACACATCTGATAAGTAGGCAGCACTAATTTTAATATGAATAATTGGATTTCATTGGGTTTTCCCAAAAATCGCTAAGGTCATGTCATTCACTCAGGCTACTCATGAATATTGTATTTTTTCACAAACTTATATATATACACATTATATTTTCAGAACATTTGTACTTATAAAGCCCATTGAAGCGAACATTGCTGGAAAAATTATAACTCATCTGTATCAAAATGGCCTAAGAATAACTAAGATGAAGAAATCTCGCCTAACAGCAGATGATGTCAACTATTTGTTCAGATATGATGTGCATGATCCAACATTCCCGTTAGTAGATTTTATTATGAAATATTTAACAAATATATTATGCTAAGTACTGGTTTCATAAAAAAAAAATTAACAAAAAAAACAAACGACTTCAAAAACACACACACTTTGTTATTATTAATCCATGACTGTTAGTTTTCTTGTTAATTTTTGCTATTATTGTGAGTAGCTGTTGATTTTAATTATGGAATCACAGCCTGGCAGCTCTAGACAAACTGAAATATATAAATTATTTTCAATATTAAAATATATCAATGAAAATGTTGTGAACCCCTGAAACATTTGTTTACTTTCTTTATCTCATCTTGTTGGCCTTACTATAGTTGGAGAGCCTAAAAATAAAATATTTTCAGCCTCAGTTTATTTTTTTACAACTGAGACTAAACAGAGCTAAGCATATAATAAAAAGTTGCACAACAGTCAAATTTGTATTTATTTTTCAGATTTCTTTTTGAACAATTGACTGATGCATTGGTGTATGGTTTGGAGCTGGTAGGAAACAATGCAGTCAGTAATTGTGCAAAACTAATTGGTGATAGAGACCCATTAAAGGCAGAACCAAATACAATCAGAGCATTGTATGGTAAAGACCCTGTGAGAAACTGTGTCCATTGTGCACCGGATCCTGAGGCAGCTGTAAAGGTAACCTTTTTATAGTCGGAGGGCCAAATAGACAAGTATCTCACCTGTTAAGTGAACACCACTGCCTGTAAACATCTTCATTATTCAATGGATAAGAGTAGGCTCCTGGGTTGGAAGTTTCCAAATCATTTAGTCATCCCATAATGCTGTATCTAGCAAATTACTTGTTGAAAGGAGTTTGCAGATATGTATATTGAATGTTAAATGCGACTTAATGCTTGAATATATAATAATCTTGACTGAATGATGGACTACGAAATGTTAAGTTCCTTTTTGTGACAGATAAAAAGCTGGATTACGTCAAATGATCTTCAGCTTGCTAGAATTAAATTTGTCCTAGAAATGTTATTCTAAAATACATATAAATATTTTTTCAGGACATAGAATACTTCTTTCCTCCACCTCCATTCCATTCAGCAAGGCTTAACCTGACTGCCACCCTGTCTAATTGCACCCTGTGTATTGTCAAGCCACATGCTCTGAGGGAAGGCAAGCTGGGGGATATAATGGAGCAAATAGATGAAGCAGGCTTCAATATTACAGCCCTCAATATGTTTATGGTTGAAAACATTAACGCCAATGAGTTCTATGAGGTATATAAGGGCATTGTCCAAGAATTCAAGGTAAGTTAAAAAATATGAATTAAATTTGGGACACACTTACCACTAAAATATCAACTTAAAAAACGAATGGACCTTTATAAAATCTGTTAAATTTTATGTCATATTTAAATAATTCTTAACTTGTAGCACACAGAATTTGTTTTAGTTTGTGACACATTATTTTTTTTAGATTGAATGAAGCTTGTTTTTTAGAATAAGTATATAATCGTCATCTAAATAAAGCCTTTTTTTTTAAAATTCAAAATGTTTATTTTGTGAATAGGTCATAAAAATAGTACTTTTTTACACACCATAAATTGAGTTAATAACCTAATTAACTTTTAATAATATTTTACACACTGTATTTTACATGTATATATATTACATAACTTATTGTAAGTTATCTTAAGTTGAGCAGTTCTGGTCCCAAGCCTGTTTTTTACCAATTTTATACCCATATCTTATCTAATGTTAGTGAAGTTAAAGTTGGATGATGATTCAGGACATGTTTATTATATATACTAGCTGACCCGGCAAACGTTGTTTTGCCATATAAAGTATAATTCACGCGATAGTTTTATAAGTAATAAAATATCGCCTATATTACAGCCTGTACATCATTTTGTTCTATTGTCAATAGTTTTTGCAGCGCGCCCAAAAATAGGTTTTCGATTTTACACCTTGTGTTACAAAATGGCAATTTTATTACGGATCCCTAATTTTGAAAAAAAAACATAGCCTATAGCCTTCCTCGATAAATGGACTACCCAACACTGAAAGAATGATTCAAATCGGACCAGTAGTACCAGAGATTAGCGCGGTCAAACAAACAAACAAACACTGCAGCTTTATAATATTAGTATAGATTAATAATATGTCATCAGAACTGAGCGAATAATATATAAAATTTCATCACAATCGGTCGAGGCTAACAGATTGTAGTCACCAAGACTGATACAATCCAGCGAATTAATACGGCAAGACTACAATTGTTTGCACTTAAAAAAAACATTTTTACATTCTTGTTTTCGGTCAATACCCTTTTGATATGGTTCTCCTCAACTTGCATGACAATTTCTCTGGAGATATAGACAGTGGTTTCTCGTTGCATTCTAAAACGCATTCGCGTTTATAACATTAGTAAGGAATATTTATTAGTATTCTAATTAAATATAATAATATTCCTGCCGCCGAATTCCACCTTCGCACGACACGCCACAAATTAGGATATCATCCCCACTATCTGGGTTTATGGCGTTCTTCCACAGTGCGGTTTTGAAGGAACTTTCTTCTACATACCACAAAGCTGTGGAATGAGCTTCCTTGTACGATGGTTCCGGGACGATACGAAATGGGTACCTTCAAAATAAGCGCTTTAAAAAACTATTCCTTAAACTCCGGCAACGCTCCTGTGATTCCTCTGGTGTTGCAAGAGAATGTGGGCAGCGGTGATAACTCAACACCAGGTTGCTCGTTATACGCTCGTTGGTCCTCCTTTTCCATAAAATAAATTATAATTAATTTGTTTTATTTAAGGGAATGGTTGATGAGTTATCGAGTGGACCTTGTGTGGCAATGGAGATAGTGGCCAAAAATAAAGGTCTGCACACCGCAGTTGAGTTCAGGAAACTAGTTGGACCTATAGATCCCGTGAGTAATAAGTAGGGAACAATAATATTTCGTAAATACCACCTAAAAGTATTCAAATGTTTTTGAGTTCTAAATAACTAACTAACTCTGGCACGAGACTTTGGCGAGTCAACATCTCATGAGGATGCCTCGTGTAGAGTCGAAACACGTGTCGAATTGTTTGAAGACGAATATTGGCGGAATTAACACTCAAGAAAACTAAAAATCATTTGGATAATTGTGGATTTCCGCAAAATAAACTTACCAACTATAACGTTGAACTAAGCAGCTCCCCATTTTCTTAAGTTGATGTTATTTATACGTCTGATACTTAGATAATTAATATGTCTAGATAGAGTCTCTTGCTACTAGACAGTCAATAAAAACAGGCCAGGTTTATTACTTTAGTGTGCGTGGCAAACTACGTCTTATACTGGCGATTTGTATGTCACTTTGTATTAGTGTGCGTGAATTGTTCAATCTATTTTAAGTTAACTGTCAATCGCAATTTTTTTTGACGTTTTCATAGCTTTCTTCTAGACGTATAACGGCCGTTTCCAATATACTATCTATAGTTAGAGATAAATTACTACCTTCTACTGTCAGCAATTATCTGTCAATAATATACCCGACAAGTCATTCTTAACACCTTATATTGGGACGCGTGAATTGCAATTTCCATACAAACTTCTATCGTCGGTAAGCTATACGTCCTCCTATTGACAGACAGCGTGTACGTGTAAGGTGAGTTACCGTCGATAAGTTAATTATTATTTTTATCGCAAGTAGGCCACAACCGGAGATAGAATGAATATTGGGAACGGCCGTAAATTATCTAAGAACAGATGTTTATTTGTGCTCTCGATATCAACCCTCTCACATCGCAATGCGCTCATCTTCCTGAGATTTGAAAATGGAACGGATCGTGAGCCTTTAATACCACCAGCGCCCTTTAAATTGGAACACAACAATATAATCCAAACGAAAGAGTTGGAATAGTTGATATGCCTTGGATAAACAATATACGATTACTATTTCAAAAAGATTACGATGAATTTCTAGCTCATGTCGCTAAAATATCGCAATTTGTATGACGGTGCCGGCACAGACTTGTAAAAGTTACTTTTTATCAGTATATGGGCATTGCTTATCGCGTCGCGAACTGAGTTTTATGGTACGAGGTACAAAGTTTCTGGGCGATTTTGATATCGTTCTATCTCATCTATCTGGTATGGGAGTGAATGGCTCAACAAACAGGTTAAGCCACGCCTTTTCCCCTTTAGTATATTGTGAATGCTTTTAACTTTTTTGTAATTGAACTGATTGGTATGTAATACCGGATTCAAATTAGTTCATTTCTGCAAAGCGTAGATAATTTTTTTAATTTAATTTATGGACATGGCATGCTTCCGATCTTCTTGATTGTATAGATGTGGGAGAGTAATGTGAGCACAGGATGCCCGCTAGATTATGGGTACCACAACGGCGCCTAATTCTGCCGTGAAGCAGTAATGTGTAAGCATTATTGTGTTTCGGTCTGAAGGGCGCTGTAGCTAGTGAAATTACTGGGCAAATGAGACTTAAGGCGAAGAGTAAGCAGAAAACACGCAAACATGGTGTTTTTAGACAAGTTTTGTGGTGAAAGTATAGCATTTCGAGCTATGAACACTACTTAAGCCTGTTACACGTATCCTTAAGTCTTATTTGTAGGTTGCTAATGCTTGCTGTTGGTTATAGTTAACACTGCCGAGCCTTTTTGAACTACCACTTTTTGGTACTTCTCTCAGAAAAGTTATTCTTATAGCTTGTACTTTTTTGTGTAGGTTCATTCATTCAGATTAGTAGTGAATAACGAGGATTGTAAGCATAAAAACCACCCAAGAATTTTGAAAATAGTGGCTTTGTTACATAGATGGCGGGCCGGCAGCCGTGAACTGATATCGCTTAACATCTCAAGGTGACGAGCGCAATTGTAGTGCCGCTCAGAATTTTTGTGTATTTCAAGAATCCTAAATGGCACTGCATTGTAGTTGGCTGAGCGTATCAATTACCATCAGCTGAACGTCCTGCTCGTCTCGTCCCTTATTGTCATAAAAAAAGTATAATAGAGTATAATATCAGTAAAATATTAAAATTTTCATTTCAAGGTTTTTTATTTCAGGAGATTGCCAGATTGTTGCGGCCGAATACATTAAGAGCTAAACATGGTAAAACAAGAGTTCAAAATGCAGTACACTGCAGTGATTTGGCTGAAGATGGGTTGTTAGAAGTCGAATATTTCTTTAAAATTCTAGACCTTTAACATTATGAGGGTTAAAAATAGTCAAATTATATATTATATCAATTTGATGCTAAAACAATGAAATGTTTTGAATATAATTAAATTAATATTGCTCACTGAAGGCTGTAGTAGGCTGTGTAGCAACCTTAGAGTATTTAACCAGGAAAAAATCTATAAGTCCAACTGGTAACCGCCACAGATTAGCGCGTTTTAACAAATTTATCTTTAGCTTTATAATATTAGTGTCGATTTTGTTTACATCATTGACATATTATATTAAGATTATTCAGATGGTTTTTGACACTATTTTATATGGGCTATGAACCGCGTTCGCTTTCAGTTTTCGGGGCATAGACGTGAAGCCGTCTCCAGTTGTTTAAATACTCTAAGGTGTGACATGATCTAGTCTGATTTTTATGAAAGCACAAGACTGATTTTATTTTACTTAAAATTAAATGTAATGCTGGCTGGCTTAATAAAATGTTTGTACAAACTATATGTTTTTCTTCCCCCTAACACAATCACCATGGAAATTATCAGTCCACATAAACAAAAATGGCAATTATTCCGCAGCAATCTAAAGAAAAATCACGTAAATCGGGTCATAAATCATAAAAAAATACCAATCGAATTGAGAACTTTCTCCTTTTCGAAGTCGGTTAAAAACTTGTATGTAAATTGAAATTACATATTGAAATATATTTAATTCTCTCCCATTGGTTGTGGTTTAGTAGCCATAATATGAGTTACAAGAGGCTTGGTAGCTAAAGTATGATACAAACGAATTTGCGTGACGGTGTGCGCGCGCATCCACGCGCCAAAAGAAGTATAGCTTCAAAAACATTAAATCATGGATGGCATTTCTCCAATCGTGCTTAGAACGTGTGCCCCTGAGTGACGCTGGTGATAACGCATTTATTCCGGCACTCTTATTCCTTAGGCGTAGTCCCTGACTCATGGAAGTCAGCCCTTGTCCATCCGATCCTAAAAAAAGGAGACAGTTCGGATCCGGCAAACTACAGGCCTATTGCTATTACCTCCCTGCTCTCCAAAATCATGGAGAGCATAATTAGCCGTCAGCTCTTGGTATACCTAGAGGGTCACCAGTTGATCAACGACCGACAATACGGGTTTCGCCATGGTCGGTCGGCAGGTGATCTTCTGGTATACCTAACACATAGATGGGCTGCGGCTATTGAAAGCAAGGGGGAAGGCCTGGCAGTTAGTCTGGATATAGCGAAGGCCTTTGATCGTGTATGGCATAAGGCGCTCCTCTCTAAACTTCCATCATTTGGGCTTCCCGAGAGCTTGTGCAAGTGGACCTCCAGCTTCCTCACTGGGCGCAGCATACAGGTCGTTGTCGACGGACATTGCTCGAACCCGAAGCCCGTGAATGCTGGAGTGCCCCAAGGCTGTGTGCTATCTGCTACGCTGTTTCTTCTGCATATCAATGATATGTTGGCCACCTCCAACATTCATTGCTATGCAGATGACAGCACTGGTGATGCCGTATACACGGGCCATGCACGTCTCTCTCGGGAAATCGTCAACCAGTGCCGGGAGAAACTTGTGTCTTCTATCGATTCCTCTCTTGAGAAGGTCGCGGAATGGGGTAAATTGAACCTTGTCCAAGTTAACCCCTAGAAGACTCAAGTTTGCGCGTTTACCACTAAAAAAACCCCATTTGTCGCATCACCGCTCTTCGACAACACTTCCCTGAAAGCCTCGCCTAGTATCGGAATACTGGGTCTCGAAATCTCGAGCGATTGCCAATTCCATGGCCATCTGGAGGGCAAAGCCAAATTGGCTTCAAAGAAACTGGGCGTCATTAATAGAGCACGGCAATACTTCAAGCCGGCCCACATTCTAGCACTGTACAAAGCGCAGGTCCGGCCACACATGGAGTATTGCTGTCATCTCTGGTCTGGCGCACCCCAGTATCAGCTCGATCCATTTGACCGCGTGCAACGCAGAGCAGCTCGAACTGTCGGGGACCCAGTACTCTGTGAACGGCTGGATCACTGGGCGTTGCGTAGAGACGTCGCTTCATTGTGTGTCTTCTACCGCATTTATCACGGGGAGTGTTCCGAAGAGCTGTTTTACCTAATTCCTGCCGCCGAATTCCACCTTCGCACGACACGCCACAAGTTAGGATATCATCCTCACCATCTGGATGTGTGGCGGTCCTCCACAGTGCGGTTTACAAGGAGCTTTCTTCCACGTACTACAAAGCTGTGGAATGAACTTCCTTGTGCGGTGTTTCCGGGACGATACGACATGGGTACCTTAAAAAAAAGCGCGTACACCTTCCTTAAAGGCCGGCAACGCTCCTGTGATTCCTCTGGTGTTGCAAGAGAGTATGGGCGGCGGTGATCATTTAACAACAGGTGACCCGTACGCTCGTTTGTCCTCCTATTCCATAAAAAAAAAACATATTGAGTTTTCTGATCAAAGTGTCCTCGTCTTAAGAGTCCTATTATGCATCGTAATTATTATTATTTAACACGGCTTTGGGTATCAGACGGGAGCAGGAACAACTGTAACTGCCATACATTGGCATATGCAAAAAATTTGCATTGAAAGTGCAGCCATCTATTCTATTAGGTACGCTGCAACATCATCACGATGGCGATCATTTTACATACATGATAGATGGATAGATAGCGCTAGTGGTAGCAAAAAACTTACTTATTAAAACAAGACTTTACTATCGTTTTGTAGTTATAGACTGCCTCATCTTATTTAAAGGTAATCCCTGAGCTTAATAAACGAATAAGAATTTCCAACCACACAATTAAATCAATACGGTCTACAGCAATAGTAAAAACTAAATATATAATTTAGTAATTAGCGCCATCTAGCGACGGTACGCTACGAGCGTAAAAATAACGCAGCGCCATCTCTTAGCCTGGGTACACTGATTTTACAAAATAAAAACATCAGTGGCACATCTATCTCAAGTATATAGTGTATTATCTATGGACGGGACCTTATTGCGAACCCAAGTTATATGCAAAGAGCGTTTTTGAAAGGTCTTATATTTGCTTACTGTACTACTGTTATTGCAAGTACAAACCGCTAGTTTAGATTATATTTTTCGCTATTGGGTGGGATTATATCCATAAACTATAAAACCGAAGTACAGATAGTTCTCATAAAACCTCTGTAGGAGTAGAGCTAACTGGCAGTGTTTGTCCTGCTAGGGCTGCCACTGCGTCTAATTCTATTCTAAAGTAGAAGCACTATTTTTCCGGTTCCGTAGCCAAATGGCAAAAAACTGAATCCGGATCCGTCATGTCTGTCTGTCTGTCTGTCCGTCCGTATGTCACAGCCACTTTTTTCCGAAACTATGAGAACTATACTGTTGAAACTTGGTAAGTAGATGTTTTCTGTGAACTGCATTAAGATTTACACACAAAAATAGAAAAAAAAACAATATATTTTGGAGGAGATACTTAGAACTGGAACTCAAAAATTTTTTTTCATCAAACCCATACGTGTACCCCACATGTATGGATAGTTCTTCAAAAATGATATTGAGGTTGAAATATCATTGTTTTCTAAACTGAATAGCTTGCGCGAGAGAGTGGTGACTTCCAAAGGTGTAAAATGTCCCCCCACCCCAAGTAACTTCAAAAATAAGAGATTGATAAAACTTAAAAAAAAAATATATGATGTACCGCCACTAAAAATTGGTTTGAGCGAGATCTAATAGTAATTGTAATTAGTTTAAAAAAATACTAAATTATTAAAACATCGATCAAAGTTACAACGAACTACAGGTACTCTTATAATTATGTTACTTGATGCTACGGAACCCTTCATGGGCGAGTCAGACTCTCACATGGCCTCATTATTAAATTATATATCAGATTTATATTTTCAAGTAATAGATTGTAGATAGATTTTAACTAAATAAAAATATTTTCAATTATTTAAGAATAACCGAGAATGAAATGAAGTGTGTAAAGAAACGCGTACAATACTCATGCGTTCGGCTCTCTTCGTAGGTAGTAAGTATGTACGCTCTGCAAGCCTTTTATTTTTTGAAGTGAATACTTCTTTAGCTGCGATGAGTGAGACGCAGACTTAGGATGCGTTGGTATGCATGAGTATTAACCACCTCCTTCCCGGAGGATAGCCCTTTCCCTTTGTCTAGGCACAAAAAAACTTGGGGGGTAATTTTTGGCTTTGCGTCACGTTTGCCCTCGACATGCTTGTGATGTATCATCGCTTGTGGCACATTCTACTCGAATCCATCGTCCCCTTTTATCTTTTAGTATTTAATTTCAACTTAAGCCACACGTTCATAAAGAAAATAAAGATTTGAAAGACGGACAAACGGACAACAAACTGAAGGATCACTAATAGTAGCTACTTATGTAAGGATTCCTTAACTTACTTAAGGTCAAAACAGGGTAGTAGATTTAGAATATTTACGGCCATACAAATAAATTTGATATAAACTTATGCCTGATAATAAACCAAGAATATGTAAAACGTTGACTATACATAGCTGACAACACTGTCAATACAATGATAATTCTGAAGATGTCTAGTAGCCTTGCAAATAAACGCGGGAAATCGTTTTCAAATCATACGTCCGAATAAAGAAATCATAATCAACATGACTATTTGTAAACATTTTGCATTTTCTTTGTTTATTCTTAGGTATAACTTTATGCCAATTTTATTTGTAATCCCGTTAGATTTTTTTAATTATTATGACGTTATGCAGTCAGAATTTCTAAATTCTTCACATTAGGTATAATAATGTCAAGAATTTAGAAATTCTGTCTGTATAACGTCATGCCTTATGAAGTTTGTTTTTTATGTTTGTTTATTATTTAGACCACCTGCTTTGTTTGACTTCGTTGTGCATTTTGATGATTCCGAACCCATTATAATATTGTTGCGTAGCAACCCTTCGAAGTATATGACGAGAGTTGTCAAACTTCAAGACATTGTTAATTTCAACAGCTCCGCCAGCAATACTCGTAGCTCAGCGGAAAAGTGTTTACTTTAGACGCTGTAGACCCGGGTTCGATACACCTACCAGTGTATGGATTTTTTTGGGTTTTGTAAAGTTAAAATAAATTTCTAGTAAGTTCAGGATCAAATCGAACAGAAAAAAAGGGATGGAAAATGTGTAAGCAGGATAAAAATAGTTAAAAGAATTTTCTAGTACAATTTAAATTTAAAGATGGAATGGGAGAATCATTTGTAAAATAGAACGGATCCGGGGGTATATAAGCCGTACTAAGCGTGGCCTACGGCAGTTCTAGTTCTGACTCGAAAGTGTAAAGAAGAAGAAGAAGAAAAGAAGAAGTAGTGAAAAGTGGTAGTGTTCTAAGAAGAAGAAGACAGAAGAGTAGTAGTGTTCGGTGCAGTGTGACGCGTTGAAGGTACCGCCGCCCACAAGAGGAACATCGGCAGACCGGCGAAGTGCAAGTTCATAAAAAGTGAACGCAAATAAAGACTCGTTCCTATAAGCGGAGTATTATTTTCAATCCCTGACCCACTCCCGTGTCAATTGGTGTCAGAAGTGGGATTGGAGAGATGCCATTAGTGCCCAGGAACGAGAAGGGAGTGACCACGCGAGCGGGAGCAGCTGCACCGGCAGAGGACGAGTCAGAAACATCCGGCTCTGGACTCAGTGCGACCGTGTCAGCACCGCAGGCTCCTGCCGTAGACATCAGCGCGCTCATGCAGCAGATGGCCGCCATGATGCAAGAGCAAGCGCGCCGACAAGAGGAGCAGTTGCAGGGCTTGAAAGAGGAGCAAGCGCGCCAACAGGAGGAACAAGCACGCCGACAGGAGGAGCAGCTGTGAGGCCTGCATGAAGGCCTCTCCAAAGACATTTTATCCATTGTGCAGAAAAACTCCACCCGTATTGACGCTGTGGAAAAAGAGATCGCCCGGATTGACAGTGTGGAAAAGAAGATGGACAAAGTTGAAGAGAACTTTCAACGGAAGATGGGAGAGATGGAAGTTACCATTAATCAGCTCAGTGGGAGGGTCGTGTGTCCTTCAGCCAACACAGGAGTTTCCTGCGGAACCACATCGAGCAGAAATCTAAAAGTACCTCCCTACGACGGCAAGTCTTCCTGGGCTGCCTTTAAGCTACAATTGGAGACGGTCAGAAGAGCCTGCGGTTGGAGTGACCAAGAAGCGCACTCTGCCCTCACACTAGCGCTCCGTGACGAAGCACTCTCCGTATTGGAAGCACTCGGCGCTGGGAAGGAGGAAGTGACCTACACAGACCTTATTGACGCGTTGGAGGCACGCTATGGTGATAAACACCTCGAACATGTGTACCGGGCGCAACTTAAGGACCGCAGTCAAAGGGCCAGCGAAACTCTACAGCAGTGGTCCGTGGAAGCCGAGAAACTAGTGCGTAAAGCATATCAGTCGTCGCCAGCTGCAATAGAAGAAATGTTGCTCCAAGTTTTCATCGATGGAATACGGGACGCCGAAGTTAGAGCAGCCGTACGATTGAGTCATCATACCAGCTTGAAGAAAGCGGTGGCGCATGCGTTGGAAATGGAAGCGGTTCGCCACGATTCTCGGGCGTTGAGACTCCGCAGTATTGTACCAGCAGATTCCAGCCGAAGGCAAGCATATAACCCAGTATGCTATGGTTGTGGGGAGCGAGGACACATTAGGAGCACTTGCCCCGTGGTCTCAACATCACTGGAGCAGCAGGAAAACTAGAAAAGGCCAGGGCAGTGGGGTGGGCGCTGGCCAGTAGAAGCAAAGCCCCAAGGATCTTCGTTAAGCAGACATGTGACGGAAACACTTTAGTTATAGAAGGAATGATAAATGGAAAATCTTGCCGTTTCACTTTGGATACGGGAGCCTCACGTACAGTCGTTAGCCAAAGAAGACTAGAGAGCATCGGAAGACGACATATGCGAGAAAATGTAAACTTAACACTCACAACAGCTACCGGCCAGCGCATACCAGTCCAGGGAGAGAAGATCGTGGCCATGAAAATCGGGGATACGTTGTACTGGCAAAAAGTGATAATCGCGGATATCACAGATGACTGCATCAGTGGGTTGGATTTTCTTCGAAATCATCAGTGTACCATTGACATGAAACATGGTGTATTGAAGCATGGAGGTGAAGAAATTCCAATAAAAGGCGGAACTGTTGGGAAAGTGTTGTGCTTAAAATACACTACTTTAAATCCGAGATCGCAGACCCTAGTCCCGGTAGTCCTGCCAAGGAATGACAGAGGAAGACCTTGTAAATGCGCTATAATAGAAAGAGAGACATCGGACACGACATGGATCCAAGCCAGGACTGTTGTGGGTAACTCCCAGATTGCGATGGTTCCCGTGTTTAATCCTCATGAGGACAAGCAAATCATTAGGAAGGGAACAGTGATCGGAGCTTGTGAGGAGATAGCTTGTTTAAGAAAGTGTGAAGAAGGGAGGAAGACCGAAGCTGCAAATCAGGATGTGAACATACAGAAACTTCTGGATGGCTGTAAGGACAATCTTACCAAGCTACAGTTAATAAAAGCGAGAAATTTCCTGCTACGCTACTCCGGGATTTTCTCAAAGAACGACGGGGATATCGGAAGAACTGGTTTGGTGAAACACAAGATCGACACAGGAGACACTGTTCCGATACGGCAAAGACCAAAACGTATTCCGTTTGCACGCGAACAAGAAGTGGAAGACATGATTCGGGATATGAAAGAAAATGGTGTGATAGAACCGTCGTCGAGTCCATGGTGTTCTCCAGTGGTTCTGGTGAAGAAGAAGGATGGATCAACTAGATTTTGTGTGGACTATCGGCGTCTGAATGATGTTACTAAGAAGGACAGTTAACCATTGCCAAGAATCGATGACACCTTAGATTCACTTTGTGGCATGACGTGGCTCTCTACTCTGGATTTGAAAAGTGGCTACTGGCAAGTTGATCTGGACCCTAAAGACAAGGAGAAGACGGCTTTTTCAACCGGAAAAGGATTATGGTAGTTCAAAACAATGCCCTTCGGATAATGCAACGCCCCAGCTACTTTCGAAAGGTTGATGGAGTATGTGCTGGCAGGTATGTTGGGAGAAACCTGCCTTGTCTACTTGGATGACATAATCATTATGGGACGAAGTTTTGAAGATCATCTTAAGAAGCTCGAAAAAGTCTTCGCAAAACTGCAGGGTGCCAACTTGAAGTTGAGTCCAAAGAAATGTTCCTTCTTTCAACGTCAGGTGAATTACTTGGGGCACGTTATCTCGGAGCAAGGCGTTGCGACGGATCCTGCCAAGATAAGTGCTGTCAAGGACTGGCCGACGCCGACAGAAAAGACACATGTGAGAGCATTCCTTGGACTATGCTCTTATTATCGACGCTTTGTGAAAGGGTTTTCCGATGTTGCTAAGCCCTTACATCGACTGACGGAGGAGAAAAGAGCCTTTTCCTGGGATGAAGACTGCGAACAAGCTTTCTTAGAGTTGAAGAAACGACTATGTGAATCACCTATCCTCGGATATCCTGACACGGAGGGAAGATTCATAGTAGATACTGATGCTAGCAATTCTGGAATTATATTATCTCAGAAGAGGGGAGATCAAGAAGTTGTAATTGCATACTTTAGCAAATCTTTATCGAAGCCGGAGAGAAACTACTGTGTAACTCGTAGGGAGTTACTTGCCATGGTGAAGACATTACAACATTTTAAAAAGTTCTTGTTAGGTCGCAAATTCCTCGTAAGGACTGATCATGCCGCCTTGAAGTGGTTACTAGAATTCAAGAATCCGGAAGGAAAAGTGGCCAGATGGATTGAGCAACTTCTAGAGTATGACTTTGAAATCGAACATCGAGGAGGAAAAACTCATGGAAACGCAGATGCTTTATCTAGAAGACCTTGTCCGACGGAATGCAAACATTGCATTCGTCAGGAGGAGAAAGAAAATCCAATAATCCGACTGATCAGAACAGATTCGATCGATGGGAACTGGAGCAACGATGCAATGAGGAGAGCTCAGGAAAATGATAAGGATCTTCAACCACTTTTACATTGGCTAGCAAGTGGATCACTTAAACCAAAATGGTCTGAAGTGGCTAGACACAGTACGGCTACCAAGAGTCTCTGGGCACAATGGAATAGTTTGGTGATGCATGACGGGTTGCTCTGCCGGAAATGGGAAACCCCGCAAGGAAAGGATTGCCATCTGCAACTGGTCGTTCCCAGGGAGAAGGTGAACGAGATCCTGAGAGCTTATCACGATGGTTCTTCAGGTGGACATTTGGGAATAAGAAGAACTCTCATAAAAATTAAAGAACCATTTTACTGGTTGCATTGCCGTGATGATGTGGAAGACTGGTGCCGTAAATGCAAGAGTTGTGCAGCTGTCAAAGGACCTCAAACCCGGAGCAGAGGAGCTATGAAGTTGCATAATGTTGGGGCTCCGTGGGAGAGAGTAGCTCTGGATATAGCCGGACCGTTTCCAGTCACCAAAGCTGGAAGCCGTTACATAATGGTGGTGATGGATTATTTCACGAAGTGGCCGGAAGCATTTGCTCTACCGAATCAAGAAGCAGTTACCGTTGCGACGAAGCTGGTGTATGAAGTTTTCTGCAGATTCGGTGTGCCTTTGGAGTTGCACAGTGACCAAGGGCGGAACTTCGAGTCACAAGTATTTCAAGAAGTTTGCAAGATCTTGGGAATCCATAAGACCAGAACTACGCCATATCATCCACAGTCGGACGGGATGGTGGAGAGGTTTAACCAAACATTGGAGCGACATCTGGCAAAAGTAGTGGACAGTCATCAGGATAACTGGGATGAGTACATTCCACTGTTTCTTATGTCGTATAGAAGCGCAATACAAGAGGAACAGCGGCAGACCGGCGAAGTGCAAGTTCAGAAAAAGTGAACCCAAATAAAGACTCGTTCCTATAAGCGGAGTATTATTTCCAATCCCTGACCCACTCCCGTGTCAATATCGTATTCGAACCATAATTGGCTTGCGTTTATAAGAAAAGAGAAGTAAGAAAATTCCATCTGTAGCTACCTACGCTGATTAACCTGAACATGTGTGTTTTTAAAAATTGACTTTTGGGAAATAATAAAGCACGAATACCTACACATAATGACATCCGAATCATGATCGGCACCGTAACGGGTCACACATCACTAAACAAGCATCTATTTACAATCGGCGAAACGGACAGTCCTAAGTGCTGTTACATGATTAAACGGTTACTCATATAATCCTGGAATGTGCACGGGGTAGCCAACCAACGGGAATAAACCTTAGTAAATACAAGGTCGCTCCAGGAAGTCTGCAAACACCCCAGGAGTGTTCTGAAATTCTGGAAGTAGTTGGGCTGGTTGGAATGACTGGCCAACACTGCACGCAAAATGGACCCAACTGAGCGGTCTAATTGCGGAAACAGTAGCCTCTTACCAATACCGTTACCTACATATTCTAAGATCAATAAACGAAAATCGTCACGACGAAATTTTTTTCTATAAAAGAATATGAAAGCCTAAGAAAATACACATAAATATAAAAGTTTACATATATAATATGCTTATTTAAAAAAAATATTACGTGGTAATGAACTGACGCAGAAAAAGTCGTGGGGCAGAGTTGAATAAAACACATATACACATGGAGAACCGTGTCGGTGTTAAGGTCTAAGATTACTAATATTTAATTGCACTCGACGGTGCTCGCTTGCCCAGTTATACTCACCAAACTGCCTTTCACTATAATCCCACAGCGTTTATGTGAATATTGTACGATTGTTAGTCCAAGTTCGTTGTGTACAGTGTACAGTGTACACTGCAGACGTTCATCGCCCATCATCGTACCATTGTCGCTCGGTAGATCCGCACTAGTACACCGCAACACTTCTTCACTTGCGCATGCGTTCGCGTCATTTCATTCAAGTGATACAGCGATAATGAAAATAATTTTCGAGAGTTAATGAACCTTGTCGAAAGTTTTCGCGTTGTGTCAAATATCGTTCTCAATACAGTGGTAATTAAGACTCTTTTCATTCATTGGAAAGTTGTCGCAGATATTTAAGCAACAGTGTTAATTATTTTGTATACTTTTAATTTTATGGTTTTTAGTGAGTATATTTTTTATTAATTCTTAATAAATAATTTTCTTAGCAATATTTAAAACGTTGATAAAATACGGCGTCAGTCAATGATTGTTTATTTCAATAGAATTTTAAATAAATATATAATATTTATTATTATTTCACCAGCTTTTAATTACACTACATATTTTATTTTCTTACAGCAACTAGAGTTAGGCTAATATATTTCCGATGGGACTTGTAAATTAAACTCTAGACTTATATTTAAGGCTTGTAAATAAAACTGTAGACTTTTAAATAAAAGCTTGGAATAATGTGGAATAAAATATTTTCTTTTTCAAAAATTCTAATATAAATTCTTGAAGAAAAGTTCTCTACTTAGTAATTAAATTATTTCATCAAAAACGTGCTCCGCACTTTGTAATAAAATAATTTAATTGAAAGATTATTTCGCAAATAAAATTTTATGAACGATGCGGATTAAAAAAATTGTTTTCAAATTTTATTTGTTTATTAATCCCAGAAGTGAGGGTAAACTTTAAAAACATAGGAATTAGTTTTGAAAGATTATTTTAAAAATAATGCGAAGACATGATATTTATTATTATTTAAATAGGTAATATCATAACTCTTCTTGTTGTAGGTTAACGAAAGTGAATTCCATGAACCAAGAGAGTCGAAAGAAAATCCACTACATGGAAACTCGAATGACAGATTTTCCTACATGACTTAGGCAAACAAGCGACTCATCAGCGTATTATACAGCGTGTTATAAATAATCATAATGCAGATAATCCGATCGTTCTTCAAAAGAATTCTCGATGATCTGAAGCAAAAGAAACTGATCCCCCTCAAGATATTATGCTTCGTTCACGCTTCCAGTAAGTATTTATCAAAATGAATTAAAATTATAAATATATTTATCGTAAGATACATAATAGCTTCAAGGGTAAATGTATACACTTTTACAATAAAGTCCCAGCCACTATACAAGCATTATCTATAAAAAAAAATTAAATGTTTTATTAAACAATGGCTCTGTCGTAAATCCTACTACTCCACAGCTACATATCTAAGTGATCCGACAGCCTGGGACTATATTATGATTATTTTATAGCAATAGCAATGACAATACAATATTGTATATTTGATTAAAAGAACGCAAAAAAATGCTGGGAGAGTTTCTTGCGCCGCTTCATCTCTCTCAGAGCGCCATTTGTTTCCGAAGCGGTAGTAGTGTCTAGTATATTAGAAATGACATCAAAAAGAACTGAGAAAATAAATGGCTTTTATGCCTTTTTTTATTCAAAATAGGAATCTCAGCGGACTTCTTCTTTCTTATGAATAAAACTTCGTCACAATATATTTCGTACATTAAAAGTTATACTCCTGAGGGTGGTCGCGCCATTATCATTCTCTAGGATTATTAGAATTTGGGAATAACGTAAACGAATGACAAAATGTCTAATCGCGATCTTCGTAACGAACTTCGGATCCGAAACACTTTCGTAATAGCAAAATGTACGATCCGTCAACCGAAATTTCGTATTTAGATCTTCGTAATAGGGCTCCTGTGACCTCTCGCGTTCCGTACAAGCGCACTTCTACTGAGCTAACCGTTCGAGTGACGTATCGTTTATAAATCTTGATATCTTATTCAACTCTCAGGTTGTGGCTCCATCTACATGAAAATTGACTTGAGGAAGTGAGGGTTATCATTTAAAAAAAATAACAAATTAATCACTTCTTTTTCTTTACTTAATTTACACAAATGAGTCAAAACGTTTGAGTAATATTAGTGCATCATTTTCTAATCACTGTATTAAACATAATGTAAAGTTCCGAAACTTTAAATACAGATTTAAAAGAATTGCAATGAGTTTCGTTGATAACTTCTCATTAAAAGCTCAACTCTTCCGAAGTGGTAGCAAAATCTTTCACAATCATAAATGTCATTTTAACCCAAGTGAAATAAATGAATGAGACGGCCGTGAGTGATGTTCGTTCGTTTATTTACGAGTGAAATTAAAAGACCAAAATCTGCTAGTCCTTCCGTTCCGTTCGCTTATTTATTAGCTTTTCGCGGTCGTTGGCGCGTTATTAAACATGCCTATCATTCGGATCATGCTAAAATAACTAGTGGGAATGTAAACTTGATCTCGACTAATGAGGTTATAACCTGTTATTCAACTACATAAGATACAGATTTACAGTCAAACATACAGATTTACAGTCAACCACAGAAATATAAATAAGGTGGCAGGTAATTAAAATGCTATAAGTAAGTACTAATTACTTACAAGACGACTGTTACCTATATAATAAACATACAAAACATTTCTACGTACGCTAAAGTAAAAAAAAAACTGGATAAGTGTGATTCTGACCTACCCACTGAGTGTTCCGTACATATTATTAGTTATCTACCTATATTTATTATTTACTAGCTGACCCAGCAAACGTTGTATTGCCATATATAGTAATAAGAAAAAATCAATAATTAAATTAAAGTTTGTTTTTTACCTCCTGAGATAGTTAGAAAGATATAAAGATTCTAATTAGTTATTCATTATAAACTATTATTTCAATTTGATTTCTGAACGACGGGGGACACATCAAAGGAAAAACAAAATTGTTGTTTTTATTTAATTCCGAGCATTTTCATATTTATTTAAACCTTCCCTGGACCTCCACAAATAATTCAAGACCAAAATTAGCCAAATCGGTCCAGCCGTTCTGGAGTTTTAGCGAGACTAACGAACAGCAATTCATTTTTATATGTATAGATTATTTATAAATTAGTGGAAATGTTTTTTTTCATTCTTCGTCATAAATAGAAAATTTTACATCATAAAAAAATCTGTTTAACTTTGCGCTAACGAAGCTCTTGAGAGTTTATTAAAATAAGATAAAAGGTTAATTGTGGCCTTCACCTAAAAATATGGATAACTTTATGCTTGACAACAGCTGCGTAGCACGTACCACGAAACCCGATCAAATTGCGATCATTAAGCCGACAGTCGCTATTGCCAGCCGTTACATTATATTTTATCAAGTCTCTGTTATAGTAACGCTAAGTTTAACCCCCTTATTCATAATAGTCTGCTAACTTAAAGCATCGCTAATTCTCACTCTGTCTTCTTCTATTGACCTAAGTCAGAATAAGAAAAAACACTCCTAAGCGGCTGTTTAAAGTTAGCGGACCCTTATGAATAAGGGGGTTAGTGTCAGTTTTGAAGAAGATATTTGTCTTCCAGCACAGCTCGTGCTGTATCCGTACTTGACGATACACATGAGGGAGCTCGGGATCAACGTGGAGGAGACAGCCGTTATGTCGTCGCTGACTCCGCTCTTCCTGATCTTAATCCCACCACTTGCCGGCCTCTTCGCTGACAAAATTGGCAATTTCAGGGTTCGTATTCATTCATTCATTATTATCTGATACTACTGCAGGCTCTAGGCCTTGATAGTTTGCGCCACGTGAAAATGGTATCGAGTGGAAGGGGTTTGTTCACGAATGTAAATTCAAAACACCAACAATGTCTTGATCAAATATTGCAGTGCAACTGATAAACTGGATTATTTACCCCCAAATTTTACCGGAAAACCAAAAGGCAGTAGCGCAAACACGTAACTAATACCATTTTTACGTGGCAGGAACTAAACCAGTGTAGAGATAGTCTGGATAGACAGAAAAACAATCACCATTTGGTTGCGAGACGAGAGAGAGAAAGACGAACATGCGAACCGGTTACTTGATGTCAAGTGATCATCGCCGCCTTATTTAACAATGTACGAATTACAGGAATAATGCCAACCATTTACGGTATTTTTTAAGGTACCCATGTTGTATCGTCCTGGAAACACGTGGAAGAATGTTATTTCAAAGAAAAAAGGGCTTACTTCTTATAATGCCATGAAAAGCTTAATTTATTCCTCTGGTGTTCACGATCCTACATAATTTTTTTCTAATAAAGTTTGTCCTTTAGGTTATCAAAAAATGACGGTTATCCATATATAGGATATATATCCTAAAGATATTCGACTGTATTATTCAAAACCGGCTTAAAGTGACAGTAAACGTCAAAGGAAAGTTTAAACCAGCTAAAACCTCGATATTCGAAACGAGATCAGCGTACCTATCAAATGATAGATCGTACGCTTTTCCCGTGCCATCTTACGATAAACAACAAATTCAACGAAACCTTTTCAATGAACATAAATAACCAAAAATATCCTACAATAATGGTCCACAACCATTTATTATTTTTAATACGCTTTATTTTAGCTTCACTTGTTTGTTTGTATGTATGTTTGTAACTGACTCCTTTAGACGCGGTTTTGACCCACTTTAAACGGCTAGATTTCATTCAAACTTTGTAGATTCATCGAAGACCGATGACTATACACTAATTTGATAAGATTATTCCAATATTCAATTAGCAAACTAAGATTTTTGTCAATTTATATAAAATAGTTTTAAAAATACGGTTTTATATAGAGCATAATAGCCCAAACACATGGTGGGATTTAGTACAGTCGGACCATCGCACGGTCCGTATAGTCCGAACGGTAAAAATACTAATTTTGTGCGTCCATCACTGCGACATACCACCGAATATGACGCGTCCAATGGTTTGGCCGTATTAAATCTGTATATTATTAGGATATATAATATACTAGCTGACCCGACAGACGTTGTTCTGTATATAAAAATAAAATAATGTTTTTATATGAATTCGTCAATAATATATCATAACATCAAAAATTACTTCGTAAAATATGCACCCTACTGTCGTAATGAAATTGTTTCACAGCAGAACTGTCAAACCGTGCGTCAATAAATTCTGTCATAGCAATTATGTATGGAATCAAAGGAAAAACAAATTTGTTGATTTTATTTAATTTAGCAGTTTTAGCGAGACTTACGAACAGCAATTCGTTTTTATATACCTACTAAGGTAGAGGGTCTCGGGTTCGAATCCCTTTAGGTGCAAGCATTTATATGATGAATATGGGATGTTTGTTTCCGAGTCATGGATGTTTAAATGTATTTATGTATGTTTAAGTAAGTATATTGTATTTAATATATCATTGTCTTGTAACCCATAACATAGGCTATATATGCTACGACGACGACTTGGGGCAAGATAATTTGTGTAAAAAGTGTGTCAATATATATAGGATATATAGTATAAGAAGCTAGTACAAAGATGATTTGGTATTCGTCGACTTAGCTCGGCTGATACCGTTTGCGTATAACTTAACAAGTAGAATGCTAAGTAAGTTTTATTCATATATAGTTTCTGGCCGCGATATCATCATTCGGAAGTGTATCACTATTAAAATTTTACAGAATTAGATGTTTGATATAATACCCCTATATCCTTTTGTGTGCCCTTAACAATGTGTTTGCAAAATCAGTTCAAAAACTCAAATTTACATTTGTATATACAATTTGCACACTAAATGTAAATATCCATCTGTTGTGGCTCTAATTGTTGCATTTTATGAGTACATTTGAATAAAATTAAAATCAAACTAATATATTGCAATTTCGTAAGAGATCGTTAATGTGAGTAAATGAGGCGAAAACGGCGGAAAGGAATATAAGATTTGATTTGTAACACGACTGATTCCAACCTGGAAAATGATTAATTAATGTCATTTATGTCCCGGTAATTTTTATTAATAAGTGAAGCAACATTTTATACGTTAACATTTTTTTATACTCTAACCCGGCAAACGTTGTTTTGCCATAATTATAAGTACCTCGTCCCCGCTCATAGTATGAATATGTCATATGTAATGAAATGTCATTCCCGATAAGTAATCACTAACATATCTTATACTAAAACCTTGTCTAAAACACGCTGAATCTTATGTTATAAATATTGAAGATTGGTTCAGTAATTAGCAGTATAACTGAAAGCAAAAACGCCTCTCCATCTCTTACTAAAGAAGATAAGATTCAATATAAAAATCTTAGAAGTCGAACCGTAATTGAGTGTTACAGGCGGCGATAACATGTAAATTTAAAAAAAATGTTTCCTAACATAATTAGAAATTAATATAAGCTACAAGAAATTTCTGCTCTGTTTTAACGGTTTTAGGGGTTATTAGCCGAGGGCATTAAAACATGCCCCTTTTTATATTTAAAAGTTTTTAAAAGATAAATAATTGTGAACGCTTAATCTTTATCTCAGCGGTAACGTAATTATGAATGAGTCTGATAAATAATTTAACCCCAAAATTCTATCAAACCGTATCTTTTTACAGCCAATGTCCGCGTGTTCTTAATATTTCTTTTGTTGCGCGAATTTTATTAATTTTATTGGCTCTCCTGGAGGGTTATGAGCCACTAATTGTATCTGTTTTTATGGAAGAGGTCATACACTCTCATGCAACAGCAGAGGAATTACAGGAGCGTTGCCGGATTTTGTGGCTTTGCGCGTTTTTTGAAGATGTCGTATATTCCTGGAAACAACACTCAAGGAACATTAGTATACAATTTGGGAGATATGCGGAACGCGATACACGGTGATACCACCTGAGGTGAAGATGGTGTTTAAGTTGTGGTGTGAAAGTAGATTTAGGTAGCAGATATCAGGACTTCGGAACTCCATGATAAATTCGGGGAAAGACATACAATAATGCCATATGCGGCGCCAAGTGTTGAAGCCGTTCGAGAGTACTTGATCCCTGAAGAATCGAGCAGGTTGTACAACGGCACGCGGTCAAATAGTTCGAGCTGACACTGGGATGCACTAGACCATAGATGAGAACATTACTCCATATGTGGCCAAACCTGCGCCTTCTAGAAGCGTTGATATGTGAGCGGGCTTGAAGTAGCGTCTCTCTATTGATGACCCATGGTTTTCTCTTGGCCAATTTGAGTTTGCCTTCCAGATTGACTCCGCAACACTCGCGCGAACAACCTCTGCGAACCTCAGTTTAAGGTCTGTGCAACAATTGTATTCTGCGCAAAGTGTTGAAGCTGATGATTCTCGGGAAGCGGAAATGATGGACGTTTCTTGAGGAGCGCCTTAAACACGAACGAAGGTCTTCGTTAATCTAGACTAACTGCGAAGCCTTCTATCTTGCTTCCAATAGCGGCCGCCCATAATGTTATATGTATATTAGGTTTACCAGAAAATTTGCCGACAATTACATTTCTGTCGGTAATAATCAATCAACCAGTCATCCATTAGGTATATCAGGAACGTTTAATAATGCTTTCCATGAATTTTTGAAGAGCATGGAGGTTATAGAAATATTTCTATAGTTAACCGAATCGGTCTGCTCAAATTCTTAGTGTCCAAGGAAAACTGGGCTTGCCCATCAGTCTTCTACCCGAACTCTTCTTTACACTGGCTTTGACACTGTGGGATGATCGGTGGTATCTCAGTGTTTAAGGCAAATAGGGTGCTCTGAAGATAAGCCTCCTCTTTAGACATATTGCTGCGGCGGCAGAAATTCCAAACGAATCACACTAGCGTTGCCAGCCGAAACACGCTTTTTAGGGTTCCGGAGCCAAATGGAAAAAACGGAACCCTTATAGATACGTCATGTCTATCTGTCCGTCCGTCCTTCACTTTTTTCTGAAACTGTAAGAACTATATACTGTTAAAACTTGACAATAGATGTATTCTGTGAACCGCATTAAGATTTTCACACAAAAATAGAAAAAAAACAATAAATTTTGGGGGTCCCCATACTTAGAACTGAAACTCAAAATTTTTTTCATTGAACCCATACGTGTGGAGTATCTATGGATAGGCCTTCAAAAATGATATCGAGGTTTCTAATATATGGACTCGCACTTGGCCGCTTTTTTTAGATACCAAGTCGTATTGAAATTCATTCATGCGACAATTTGTTTTTGATAATATGTATCAATAATGAAATAACATTGACGTAAAATCTCCTTCAAATATATATTTAAAATAAGGTAACTAACTAAAAAAGCCATTAACTAAAATACCTTTTTTAACTAACTTTTATCCACAAAATCATTTAATTGGTTCACAAGTAGCAGATAAGTCGAGTAGAATATATACGAAAAATACAGACTAATTGAAAACCTTCTTCTATAGTCAATTATGCTTTCACGGTTTTTCATAACACTTAACTATGGTATGATGAATTATTTTTGAGGTCAATATAATATGGTGGAAACGCATTGACTGACTGGTGAACTATTTTTTTTTTTATGAAAATAAGGGACGAGACGAGCAGGACATTCAGCTGAAGGTAGTTGATACCGATTACAATGCACTGCCGCTCAGGATTCTTGAAAAACCCAAAAATTCTGAGCGGCACCACAATTGCGCTTGTCACCTTGAGACAAGATGGTTAGTCTCATTTGCACAGTAATTTCACTAGCTATGGCGCCCTTCAGACAGAAATACAGTAATGTTTACACATTGCTGATTCACGGCAGAAATAGGCGCCGTTGTGGTACCCACAATTTAGCAGGCTTCCTGTGCAAAGGAGCCTCCCAGTGGTTATATTAGGTTCAATTATTATCAATCAAATCTTTCTTCCTGAGGATCATTCGCACCGAATCACAAAGGAATCTTTGAATATGTTGTTTGTAAAGTAAAACATACATTATGTCTGACACTGTCAAATTGTACCAGGAGGTATTTTTATAGGACGAGCGTACTATCTTAAGTACTTAATGGTTAGTGGTCATCTCAGCCCTAACTATCTTGCCAGAGAAATCACAGGAGCGTTGCCGATCTTATAACTTGCAGTGTGTGGTTTTTTGGAATCTTCTGGAACCACCAAAGATTTTGATTACAGATTGTTCATCTATAATTGTAACTGCCAAATCTTTTTAGCTTCCGTGTGCACTTCTTTTTATCGAATAATCGCAAAAGAGCACTTAGGTTAAACAATGATAATATAAAATGACCAGAGGAATGTATTCATATTTTTATGGAAGAGAGAAGAAGCGAACTCACGTATCACCAGTTAGTATATGATCTCCGCCACACATACTTTTTTGCATAAGAGATGAGTAGAATTTAGATGTATGTATGCGTTTTTAAAGGTGCCTATGTAATATTGAACTGGCATCATTAAACTTTACTCTTAGCTACAGCTAGTCCCAAAGACTCCAAATTCTTCTATTGCACCCGCGAGCACCTTGGAAACGATCTCCATATCGTTGAATTACTTGTTGAATTATTAATAATTTTTATGAGATGTCTATCATTTAAAAAAAAATATGCGTGGTGGCCATCTAGGAAATCACAACTGTTGCCAATTTCTTAGACTGCCATTCCGAAAACCTTGGGAACAATTCTCTTTCCTTCAATAATTTTAATTCGCCGGTATTCGTTACATGTGGATCCGACTTAAAACCCGAATAGTTTAATTTAATTAATATTAATTTTTCAGGATAAAAAGTACCTATGCTATGTCCTATTCTGTACTTCTAACATGTCTACAGAATTTAATGATGGTCGCTTATGTTGTTACAGTGCGAAATCGTAACAAACAAACAAACTTCCATTTGCATTTAAATTGTGAGAGAAATATTACATTGCTGTTCAGTTTAGATCATCTTAATTTCCCTTTTCATAAAGGGAATATTAGTCAAAAATTCATACTATAATCATTTATAGTAGGCATTTTTGACTAATACAAAAACTCGAAAAGCTTTATCATCTGATATATTATATATATAACTAGCTGACCCGACAGACGTTGTTCTGTTCATAATAAAAATAAAAACTCTTGTGGATGGAATTTTTGAAAATCCGTTCTTAGCTGACCTCTACTCGGTGAAAAGAATATTCCTACCAAATTTCAAGTCTTTAGCTCTAATGGTTTCAGAGATATCGTGATAAGTGACTATATATCATCTGATATATTATATAATATTTTATTTTACCTAGGTAACGCTGAAAATGCTTAGAAAATGAAAAACGGCTTAATGTAGAAAGTTGCCAATACTTTTATTGTTTTGTTATTGAACGTGACGCGCCGTAAAAAAAAAGTAGTTAATTCGAAACCCCGCCATTTTTCTTGAAAAAATGAGCGATTCATGTTTTGACACCACACCGCCGGATATTTTAAACGTTGCGAAAGAACATAATATTGAAGTGAATTTTAATAATTGCGCAACACAAAATGTAAATTACTACTAAAATAAATAATTCTTTCATTAACACTTAGTTTATTTGTATCTTATCAGTAATGGATGATATTAGGTTACTACTAGCACTGGCTGATTTAATGTTAGCAGTAAGCTAACTGTTTCAGAATCTGTTAAAGGATTCATATTCTGGGTGTAGATAAAGTCTTGTATGCAACTGTTGATAATGAGATATTAAAACATATCACTCATGTGATACTATTATCACCCACATATAAACCCAAATTCGTGTTTTTATACCCCTTATTACACAACAGTTGCATAAATAACTAATTTGTCCAAATGAACGTTAAATAATTCATAAAGCGTCCATAAACAAACTAGCTCATTTTGGGCACGCCCAACAACTATATTTATATAAGCAGTAATGTGTAAGCATTACTGTGTTTCGGTCTGAAGGGCGCCGTAGCTAGTGAAATTACTGGGCAAATGAGACTTAAGGCGACACTAAATGCCAGCGACCTTGAGCGATATGAGTTCACCGCTGCCGGCCCGCCATCTATGTAACAAGGCCAATATTTTCAAAATTCTTGCGTGGAAAACAGTTTATATGCTTACAATCCTCGTTATTCACTACTAATCTGAATAAATGAACCTACACAAAAAAGTACAAGCTATAAGAATAACTTTTACGAGAGAAGTACCAGCGTCACGCCATGCCAAAAAACATGTTTAACTTCAAAGAAAAGTGGTAGTTCAAAAAGGCTCGGCAGTGTTAACTATAACCAACAGCAAGCATTAGCAACCTACAAATAAGACTTAAGGATATGTGTAACAGGATTAACTAGTGTTCATAGCTCTAAATGCTATACTTTCCTAAAGAATCATTAAGAGAAAAATTTAAAGAAATAAACATTTTGACTGTTGCTTCTCAATACATTTTCGATAATGTTTTGTATGTTCATAAGCACATTGAGGAATTTTCTAGAAACTGTGACATTCATAATGTTAACACGAGGAACAAACATAAACTTGTTATGCCTACTACTCGTTTGGGTCGAGTTAGTAAGTCTTTTGTTGGGCGATGTATATGCTTCTACAATATGATCCCAGAAAATGTACAAAACAAATGTGTTACGAAATTTAAAAGAATATTTAAAAAACGTTTGTGTGGGAAAGGTTATTATAGCATAAACGATTTTCTTAATGACACCACGGACTGGGAATAAAGCGAACACCCTCAGGCTCTTTAATTATAAATGTTTATTGTACGATATTAAATTGTAATCCATATTTTATATAAAAAAAAAAGCCCGCTGAGTTTCTTGCGCTCTTTCGAATGGGTGGTAGATTTTGACGTTCAATAAGTGATTTTGAATCCTATTTTGAATAAAAATATTTGAATTTGAATTTCACCACAAAACTTGTCTAAAAACACCATGTTTGCGTGTTTTCTGCTTACTCTTCACCTTAACATCTTATGTCTCAAGGTGACGAGCGCATATGTAGGTATAGGTATAGGTATTCACGGGCTACTTTCCGCAACTCGACGACTGCTGTGCGCCTATTTTGCGTCATAGGGTTGGGTTGCTAATCTTGCCATCCCAACTCCTCAAGGAAGTTACTCAAACCTCTGATGTCACCCATGACCTCGGGGAGAGTCCTCGGTGACCCCAGGTGTTTGGCGCGGTATGTGGCCACACCGCAGCACTCCAGGATGAGGTGTGTGGCCGTTTCTTCTGTCTCCATGCAAGCCCTGCACAGGGAACTGTCAGTGACACCTATATTAAACAGATGTTTGTTAAAGGGGCCGTGACCCGTTATTACATGAGTTATCTTACGTAATCTTGATCGTGTGAGTTTCACCAGATTACGAGAGAGCCTCTGATCTATGCATGGTAGAGCCTCTTTTGCTTGTCTGCATCCACTCATCTCCGTCCAGTATTTATTATGTAGCTCCTTGGTGTGCTGCCTTATGACTGATGTGGGCCAACCAGAGGGGAGAGGGACTATTGGTTCCGGTCCAATGGCTATCATTTCTGAGCCCCTCCTTGCTAATTCGTCAGCGGCATCATTACCTCTGGAGCCACTGTGACCCTTGATCCACTGCAGAGTTACGCGAAAGTTGTTATCACATACTTCCGTCAGGGAACAGTAACAGTTGTATATAAGCTTTGAGGTGATAATATTGCTTTGTAGGGCTTGTAGTACTGATTTGCTGTCCGTAAGGATCCGGATGGAGTAATCCTTTACCTTACGTGTCAGAGTCGCCGTAGCCGCTTCGATGATGCCCATGCATTCCGCTTGGAAGACAGAATTATGAGCACCAAGTGTTGCAGCTATGTTTATGTTTAGATCTTCAGAAAACACTCCGTAACCCGTTCCAGACCTTGTTTTCGAGCCGTCAGTGAAGATCCAGAGCTCCTTTCCATTACGACACTCTTTCGGTTCTTCATGCAGCTGTATTTTATATTTCTTGTCAAAAATAAATTGCTTTGGAGACCTGTCACTTACTGCCAGCAGCAGTGGTTCCTTTATAATCACCTCATTTAGGACCTCTGAAGAAGCAGATTTATTGGTCTTCCAAAGATTTTCTGTTTTTAACCTTGCCGCAGCGGAGGCTGCCTCTTGTTTTATGAATAGGTGTAGCGCTGGAAGATTCAGCATGGCTTCTAAAGCTGCAGTAGGTGTAGTTCGCATACATCCTGTAATGGCCATACAGGCTAGTCTTTGGAAACGTTGTAGTTTGTTACATGTGGTTTTAAGTTTAGTGCGTGGCCACCAGACTACTGCGCCGTAACATAACATGGGACGTATTACCGTTGTGTAAACCCATAGTACGATATATGGGGCGAGACTCCATGATTTTGCTACCATTCTACGGCATTGCCAGAAAGATAAAGTAGCCGTTTTTATTTTCGCCTCTATATGGGCACTCCAATTCAGCTTACTGTCCAGTAATACTCCTAGATACTTTACCTCGTTTGTTAGTTGGAGTTCAGTATCAAACAGTTTTGGTAGTTTGTAGTTTCCCAGAACTCGTTTGTTAGTAAACATTATCAGTTCCGTTTTTGTTGGATTAACTGATAAGTCGTTGTGTTTACACCATTTTTCCACGATGTTCAATGCTGCATTTGTTACTTCGCATACTGTATTAGCAAACTTTCCGCATATTAAAATGGTTAGATCATCTGCGTAACCTACAGTATAGTATAGGTTTTGGTCAATCCATGTGTTAAGTGTTGTTCATACTCCATGGCGTTGTAGGGCATCCTTTATTTTGGTGAATTTTGTCTTGTCGAAGGCACCTTCAATGTCTATGAAGGTTCCTAGGCAAAAGATCTTTTCTTAAAGTGCACCTTCTATTACATTTACTACAGCTTGCAGTGCAGATTCAGTGCTTTTCCCTTGACTATACGCATGTTGATTAGGGTGTAAGGGTATTCTTCGAAGGTAGTTTTCCCTCAGTTCTCTCTCGCATAGCCTTTCCAGAGTTTTCAAGATGAAGGAGGTAAGGCTAATGGGTCTGAATGATCTAACATTAGAGTAGTCACTTTTACCTGGTTTTGGTATGAAAATCACTTTCACCTCCCTCCATATTCGGGGTATGTATCCATGCGCTAGACACGCCCTGAATATGTCAATCAGCAGGTTTAGAAGGGTCTCTCCCCCCCATTGTAACAAAGCAGGAAATATTTCGTCCGGCCCCGCTGACTTAAAAGGGTGAAAGGTATTAATGGCCCTTTTGTTTTCTGAATGGTAACCACCTTGTGGGCTATCCGCCAGTCTTTTTCTTCAGGAGAAGAGTATTCATCCATCCACTCTATTTTCTGCATTATTTTGCAGCCAGGGAAGTGTGTTTCTATAAGGATTTGCTCCGTCTCTTCAGGTGACTTAGTGAAGGTACCATCAGGTTTCCGCAGGGAACCCAGAATTTGTCTGGGTTGACTAGAAGGACTTTTCTTACCCTGTTTGCCTAGTTTTGGCATTCAATGCCGTTGCAGTATTTCCGCCAACTCTCAGATTTTCTATATTTGATGCGTTTTTTGTACTTAGACTTAGTGTCTTTGTAGCTATCCCAATCGCTTTGTTGGCCTGTGTTCATTGCCCGGTTTAAATGTTTCCTCACCTTCCTCCTTAGTCTCTCCAATTGAAGTCCACACCATGGTTGGGATTTTGGTTTGTCTGAGTTGGCAGGGGTGAGGGGGCATGTAGAATGATAACAGGTAATCATGATTTCCTTAATTCTTATTGCCTGTTTTTCAATGTTTTCAACTCCAGTTATCTTCTCTGGGTTCGTCCCCTCTTTCAGACGCGATTCCATCATCAACTTGTATTCGACGAGGTTCGTTCTGCGGGGGTTCCTTCGAGGAGATAATTTAATAGTGTTTACCTCAAGGTTGAAGAGTATCCATCTGTGGTCTGAGCAGGATGCTTCTCTTGACACATGCCAGTTGGATATAATATTAGACATTCCTTCCGATGCCAGAGTAATGTCAATAATTGTACTGCTCCTCCTATTGATAAAAGTGGGTTCTGACCCTGTGTTTATGATATCTAGGTTAGTAGTAAAGAGATATTCAGCCAATTGCTCACCTCTTTCGTTTGGTGTCTGCATGCCCCACAGCGGGTGGTGCGCGTTGCAGTCTGCAGCCACTAACAACTCGCATTTGGCGGTCTCGCAGTGGTTCACCAGTCTCACGAGTTCATCCGGTGGTGGATCTGTACCGTCGGGCATGTACACCGAGGCGATCACCATCGGTGGCTCATTTGTATTCCTGTCCAGTAATTGTATAGTGCATATATCCCTGGAACAAAAATCTGTTAGTGGATGCACCTGTAGGTTGTTTGAAACGTATATACAGGTCCTAGGGTGTTCTGGACCAGAGTAGTGGATAACCTTACCTCCAATATTGGAGAGCTGACATATGCGGCCTCGTCTAACCCATGGCTCCTGGATTAGAGCGAGTGCTGTAGGGTTAACCTCCAACCATTTTCGGAGTTGAGCCGTTGCGGTTTCACTATGGTGGAGGTTTATTTGCATGATGCTGCACTTATGAGAAGGGGATGCCATCTTTGGATAGCAGAACCTCCTCGCCGTCCCCGATGTACAGCTCTTCCAGCTCCTTGGTGCACACAGTGTCATCCTTGGAGCCCGTCGACAGTGTGTCTTCGAGCTCCATCAGGTTGACCAGCGCTTCCTCTGAGGGGCAATTCAAGACGCGCGCACCGGTAGCGGTGGGGTCCTCTAATTGAGCGTCCATCGGTTCTGACTGTGCAGCTTCATTGTCTGTTTTCTCAACAGAAGAGTCCTCCTGGTTTGTAGGCTTGGAGGGACGGACTTCAATAAATTTTCCCTCCGGTCCCTGGAACTTTATGTATACCGAGCCCAGCATGAAAGATAGACGGCGCTCGTGTTCCATCACTGTAGGGACTTTCACCTCTGGTACACTGATTATAATGAAGGTATTGTCATTATTAGCTGTCTACCTCGGCCCAAGAATTTTGAAACCGGAGCATTCCGCCGATTGCTTTGGTGTCTTTCCAAACACCAGGCAGAAGGATGCCGCATCTTATGCGGTTGGGCACTTCCCATATATGTTTGACCGTCAGGTTATCGTTGTTTGATAGTTTGATATCTTGGACAGCAGTTTTTAGCCAATCCAGAGAACTCGAATTCGCGCACCACAGTATCACTACTCCCCCATCATAGACGGGTTTGCCAAGAAAGGCTGGCCCATCCCCACCTGAAGCAGCCAGCATGGCGACCATGAGTTTTTCCTCAAGATTCTTCTGGATCAGCTGTACTGACGTGGCATCAATGTGGCCTGTTTTAACTGATCTAATTGCTACAACCAGGTCGTTCTTTGCGGCATCGGCGTATGAGTTAGGTCTGGGCCTGTCGAAAGTCTTGGCCCTTTTGTGGTCTCCCCTCGGACATTTGGATTCGTCTACACGGGGGCGTTTGGACAACACAACGGGCTGGACTACGGCACCAGTTTTGTTGGAGGAAGGCCCTTGGTGGTCGTGGGCCTTCTTGAAGATGGGAACAGTTTGTTTCCTCGCTTCACTAGTACCTCTAGAGGTACTAGGTTGCGGTTCAGGTACCTTAGGCTTAGCAGGAGGTGCTGAGGGCCCAGAATTTGGATCTTTGGCTTTACGCAGACGGGCCGCTATTCTCCTCTGCCTCCTGTTTGGCCGATGGTGTACGGTCTGTGTGGGTACCGATTGCAATTGATTCGGTCCCTCTAGGGGTTTTACTTGCTTTCGGCCCTTACGTTCAACAAGGGTCCAACCTGCCTCCAATCTATCGACTGTTTGGACGGACACTGCAGAGGCAGCATCCATGCCCATAGACGGTTGGCTGGGTTTAACCGGAGTCGCACCCTCCCTTTGTTTTGGTGGCTCCTTTGCCAGTATATTCCGTGTGCCAGCAGATGCTGAACAATCTCCGGAAGTGTGGGTTACCTTTTTGGATTTCTCCTCCAAGGGCCCAGTTGTGGTACCTTTTGGTTTCCCTCCAGGTCCCATATTGGGGTATTTTGTGGATCGTTTGGCTTCCATAGTTTAAGCCGGGTATGTTTCATTCCCGCCGCTCCCCACCCTCCACGGAGCCCGCACCTGGGGATGTTCAACTTGACCATCAGGGCTGCGTCGGGAGTATAGGCCCCACTGGGTGATGCACATGCGCGACATCAGGAGTTCGAGATGAGTGGCTGGTGGATCGATCCGTTCCACCAGGTCCTCCATCCATTCTTGCCCCGTCAGCATGGCCGGACACCGATCCCAGCCGAACCTCGCCTGTGGCCCTGCCGTTGCAGGGACACGAGACCATTACCCACGTGGCGGCTACTCACGGGGTAATGGTCTCACTCACCGTTTAGCGTGAAATCAGGGCCAAAGGGAGCGTATTGCGTTACAGGGGTAACTGAACCTCGACCCCTGCCCCGTTCAACTCCCCAGGATTCCGTCATCCCCGCGTACGGCGATCGACTGCGCAGTCCTAGACGCAGGTGGACGCTATAAGATCTTCCGGTTGGCATCCACTAACCGCCGGAAGAGTAGAGCAGATATTAGCCATCAGCCAGCAAAAGACAGCCATTGCACAGCGATTAGTAAAAATCGCAGCACAATAACTATCAATCACTGACCAATGTTACCAGGACGCACCGGGGTGGTGAGTGTCGCTCCATTCAGATTGTGGGTAACACTTCTTTACGGAGCGACGCCCCCGCCCACACTTGGAGGTTTCTGCTAAGCGCCCCGAGCGCATATGTAGTGTCGCTCAGAATTTTTCGCCCTTCGTCCCCCTTCGTCGGAATTCTCGTCCCTTATTTTCATAAAAAAGAAGTCAACTATTATATATTAGACTACCCGATAGACGTACATAACAAATGATTGAATTTGTCAATAATATTTCATAAAATCAAGAATTCTTTCGTAAAATATGCTAATATATAATAAAATCGTTTCACAGCAGATATATCAAACCGTGCGTCAATAAATTCTCTCATAGAAAATAGGTCCATACAAAACAAATATTGGAAATAAAAACTATCCTATCTCTCAAGTTGGACTAAACTGCACTCCATGAAGTAATCTCCATTTAAATCCGTTCATTAGTTTAGGAGTCCATCGCGGACAAACAACGTGACACGTAGTTTATATCTATTAAGATTAAGACATAAAGACTAGACAAGTCCCGACCCGGAAAACGTTGTTTTGCCATATACGAGTAGTAAATTTAGTTCCCCGCATCCGCCCATTGTATGAATTGTCATATGTAATGAAATGTCATTTGACAGAATTGTTTATATTGTGAATATATAGCTTTTTCTAAGAAAAAAAATATAGGTTCCGGATAAGTAATCACCAACACATACAAAAACCTTCTCCGAAACACGGTGCATGTTTTGGTATAAGTATTATTCTGATCGGTTCAGGAGTTTACGCAGTATAAACGAACACAACAACCGGCTCTCCATTTATCCGCGTTCCATGCGTATCATGCTCCATCGGAAACACTTAAAAAATATGTCACGTTGCACATAAATTTAACACAGTGGAGTATCTTAATGAATTTTCAAACTTAATAATTAATTAGCTGACCCGACACACGCTGTTATGTCAATAGAAAAAAAATATGATGTGAGTATTCGGGAATAATGTAGTCTAAAGCGTAAGTGTAATCTTATTTAATTAGTTAAAAAGGCCTTATGAGGAAGTTTTTTGTCGCTCAGCGGGCAATGGATATGCTCCGAGTTTCTTTCGACATCGCATCAGAAATGAGGAGTTGCATAGGAGAACCAAAGACCGACATAGCCCAGGTGGTTGCGAAACTGAAGTAGCGGTGGGCAGGGCACATAGCAGGATAGATGGCCGTTGGGGCTGTTAAGTCCTTGAATGGCGACCACGTATCGGAAGACGTAGTGGTGGTAGGCCCCCCACAAGATGGACCGACGATCTGGTCAAGATCGCCGGAATAGGTTGAATGAGGGCAGCGCGGGACTGATCGTCATGGCGAACTTTGGAGGAGGTCTTTGTATAGCAGTGGACGTAGTTTTTGAGTTTATCGCGAACAGACAGACAGACAACGCGGCGGAAGACTTTGTGTTATAATATAAAGAAGATAATAAGAAATATGGTGTCTGCGTCTACGTGCTTGGTGAGGCTTGTCAATCATAGCTATGGAGTAGCCTATTACTGTTTCGAGGAACGTATTCATGTTATTTCTTTTAAGAATTGAGTACTTATTAAATTTCACCAGTACAATAATTTACAGGCTAATAAATTAACTAGAAATATATGTATGTACATCTTTTATAGAAAACTCCAAAGAAAAGAAAAAAATACTATTTATTAAATTGTTACTTTTTCTGAATTTACTTCGCAGAATAGCTTCACAAATGAAAGAACTGTATTTAAACAATTTAAACAGCATCTGAATTAAAAGTCTTGAGTTGTTTTACTTCACAAGGACATCATAAGGGTTCGTTACACGTAAATCTCAAATATTATTACAATACAATTAAACTCAGCTACCTTAAATAATTCATTTTGAGCTTCAACGTAGTGACAACATAAATGGTGCTTTGGTTACTTTTTTTTACATACGTGATTTACGTACTAGCTTAAACAAAGAACTCGATATGATATCGATATCTATCTATATATATATAAAAATGAATTGCTATTCGTTAGTCTCGCTAAAACTCGAGAACGGCTGGACCGATTTGGCAAATTTAGGTCTTGAATTATTTGTGGAAGTCCAGGGAAGGTTTAAAAGGTGAATAAATGGTGAAAAATGCTGTTAAATTAAATAAAAACAACAATTTTGCTTTTCCTTTGATGTGTCCATACATAATTTCTATGAGAGAATTTATTGACGCACGGTTTGACAGTTCTGCTGTAAAACAATTTCATTACGACAGCAGGGTGCATATTTTACTAAGTAATTTTTGATGTTATGATATATTATTGACAAATTCATATAAAAAAATTATTTTATTTATTATATACAGAACAACGTCTGGCTGTCAGCTAGTCTATACATATAAAAATGAATTGCTGTTCGTTAGTCTCGCTAAAACTCGAGAACGGCTGGACCGATCTGGCTAATTGGTCTTGAATTATTTGTGGAAGTCCAGGGAAGGTTTAAAAGGTGAATAAATATGAAAGTGTTCGGAATTAAATAAAAACAACAATTTTGTTTTTCCTTTGATGTGTCCCCCGTCGTCCGATATTTGTTTTGTATGGACATATTTGTATATACATTTTCTATGAGAGAATTTATTGACGCTCATTGGTTTGACAGTTCTGCTGTGAAACAATTTCATTACAACAACAGGGAGCATATTTTACCAGATAATTCTTGATTGATAAATTAATAAAAAACATTATTTTATTTATTACATCCACAACAACGTCTGTCGGGTCAACTAGTATTATAAAAAACGTGAATATAAATCAATAATTAATGAGTGTATAAAACAACTTATCTAAGATCGTACGGAAGCATTGCATCATTGTTTAATCTTTAAGATGTAGACCGTACTCATGCCAGCTCTCACACACATATACACTCACACACGTCTAGCCGGCATACTGTGCAAAGAAGCCTTCCACTGGTAAATGTCCTTAGTCGCCTCTTAACGACACCTTTGGGCCTGCTACTTCGCTCCTTTTTTTTCATGACAATAAGGAACGAGACGAGCAGGATGTTCAGCTGTTGTTAATTGATACACCCTACCCATTACAATGCCAACAAAAAAAAACAAAAATTCTGAGCGGCACTACAATTGCGCACGTCACCTTGAGACATAAGATGTTAAGTCTCATTTGCCCAGTAATTTTACTAGCCACGGCGACGGCGCCCTTCAGACCGAAACACAGTAATGTTTACACGTTACTGCTTCACGGCAGAAATGGGTGCCGTTGTGGTACCCATAATCTAGCTGGCTACCTGTGCAAAGGGGCCTCCCACTGGTAAAGCGCTATTCGCTATTCTTTTTATGCCCCGGGGAGCACACTGGGTGCAAACTTTCTTCTGAAAACAGGCATGGTCTGAGGGTGCCGTGATACCTAAAGCAACTAATGCATTTTTGTCCTTCCCATATGCAGTTAATTGATCTAGTATATCGTTAAATTGATCGATGAAATATAAAATAATTTGAAATTTATAAAAATAAAAGAAATACGCCACATTTCGTAAATATCCTGTCATATTAAATTTAACATTTCAATGTTATTATACTGTCGCATGAAAATGTAAACATTTATTTAATTCAGGAAACTTATTATGTTTTAAGACTTGACATATCTAACGAGTTATATGTGATTAATTACCACACAAATATGTTTTAATAACACGATTTAAATGCTGCAGATACTGTTCTGCACGTATTTGTTGGTAGGGTTGCCAACTTCAAGTGAAGTACGGACTTACAAAAATGAGAAAGAATTATTAAAATGATTTATGAAGTGAAACTTCTATAGGATCGTTGTTATTTGAAACTCTATGAAACGAAAAACCGAGACGATAGAGACATAAAACAAGTAAATGTTTCAGCCGGCGAGAGATGAGATATGAAGCATTATACATTGTTTTGGTACCAGGGGATCATAGTTGAAGTAGAGATTGTCTTATTTATTTCATACTTTAGTTACCATATCGTCTTGTACCGTTTATCGAAAATGTAAGCGCTGAATCTGAATAAATCTATGTAATACTAGCTGACCCGGCAAATGTTGTTTTGCCATATAAATTATTTTTTATAGTTAAACCGTTTCTTGGACATTGCAACATTAGGTACTTTATATTTCAAAAATGAAAGAATTTTTCTAAAATTTATGTGCCTAAGTTACTCCTTATTACATCAGCTACCTGCTAATAAAAGTACCGTCAAAATAGGTCCATCCCATTTCAGAGATTTGCCGGAACAAACACACAGATATACAAAAATTGAAAAAAATTTTATTTTGGTTTATGTACCTTTATGTATATATTCATATACATGAAGTAAAAAATGGTTATTTCAATATTACAAACAGACACTCCAATTTTATTAATATATATACATAGATTTGTTATTTGATCGGAATTTGATTGGAATTAGTTATTTCATTACTTTATTCCTTTAAAAAATGAATATAAATAATCAATATTTTAATTTGAGTATTAAGTATAAACCCAAATCGGATGGTAACAGAAATGACAGAATACGTCGCCGCGCTTCCGGCGATTATGGACAATCGGTTATTGTGACGAACGAAAATTACCGCTCTGTACATAAACGGTTAACAATAGAGCTCAGACTGTACCAACGTCCAACATATAGGGTTGCCATCCGTGCTCTTAAATAGAGTTTTGTACATATTATGTACTATAAAATCTATTTTTTTCTATGAAAACAAGGAACGAGACGAGCAGGACGTTCAGCTGATGGTAATTAGCTACGTTTATTTAAGAAAAAATCTTTTATTTTAGATAAATAAATTAATGTTGGTATGTCCAAGAAACGGTCTAACTCTAAAAACAATTTATATGGCAAAACAACATTTGCCGGGTCAGCTAGTAATTTATAAGGATGTTAATATTTTCGATTAGACAGATATATAGTATTTTCCTTGATTAACGCGAGTGTTACATATTTAAATAAAACACTTTTAAATGATTGAAACGCGTGTAAATGTAACTGCTTTTTCATTAATTTTTTGCTTAGAAGTAACATTTTCAGCCCCCCTGAAAAGGAGATCTTGAAAGGTCTTGAAACGTAAGGTTTACTAAAACAAAAATGTAACTTTTACGCAAACATCTAATGTAAAAACAGTTACAATTACACGAGTTTTAATCCTTTAAAAGTGTTTTAATTAAATTGACAGAGATAGCCATAATTAAATATGACGTTACATATCAGTTGTGCCTACTACTCGCGATTTGTATATCACTGTGTTAGTGTGAGCAATGCACTCATGCATTGCTCAAAATAATCGTTAACCCTAAACTCAATTTTCTTCTTTCTCTCTTTTCTCTTTTTTCGAAGTTTTTACAGCTGTCGTATTATATCTAGACCATAGGTTCTCAACGTGGGCGATAACGCCCAATTGTGGGCGTTTGAGACTTCTGGGGGGCAGTAGAAAACCCAGAGAAAATTAGGGGGCATTGAGATGGCGCAGATGGGGCGTGGGTAGATTAAAAAATATAGTCTAAAAAGGCAAAAAATACACGAAAATACTCTAGAAAAAAACATATTCTCAAAGTGGGCGGTGAGCAAAATAAGGTTGAGAAACTATGATCTAGACGTACACACCATCTAAGGTTCAAATGATAAAATGATTCTGTTTCCGTCAATAGCTTTAATTATCCCTTTTTCGTTACATGTGTGGATCCGGCCTAAACTACTTATCGCATTGCCTCGTGAACTCTTACCCCCTAATTCATAATAGTCTGCTAACTTAAAGCATTGCTAATTCTCATTCTGTCTTCTTCTATTGACCTAAGAATGAGAGAAAACACTCCTAAGCGGCTGTTTAAAGTTAGCGGACCATTATGAATAAGGGGGTTAAAAATTTCGGGATAAATAGTACTCTTGTACTTTGCTGTAACTCTGGCAACGTGTTTGCAAGATTACATGATGAGATTTAGTAGTTAAACAACGAAAGTGTCACAAACAAATAAAGTCTAATTCGTATTTAAAATATTTGTAAACAAGGAAGTAAGTATGTTGTACAAAATTACTCTGGTAATGTTTGTCAACTTTATGTACGAACTAGCGTTAAATAGCCGGGCGTGACTGCTCAGTGACATTCATTAATTCATAAAATAATGTGCCTATCTTAGATTAAGGACTGGTTTCCGCTGCGTTCCAATTAGATACCGCACAACCTAAGAACAATAGCTTTTTTATTACGGTAACTATTAGATGCTTGTGCGTGTGGCATCTTGACACTCAATGGCATCTTTCAAATTTTGTAAGATACTCTTCATGTTATTTTACATTGAAATTAATAAAATATAAAATACTTAGTGATGATATGTGATCCCAGTGTCTTTCTTATTTCTTGTAGTATTATTTTTATAAAGATTTACTACTCAACCCGGGATTTTAGTTTCAATTATTAGCAAAGTTTAATAGACATGTGTCACGTCAACGTCACACATTGTTCGTGACTCGAACTCGAAGCTCGAGTATGCCCACTTGGGCGTAGTATTACTTGCCGCACTTGGCGAATACGCCTGTAGCAACTAAATGGAGCGCAGCGGAGACCAATCCTTAATCAAAGGTGCCTATAACATTCTAAGAGAAGTATTTAAGTATTAAGAAAGAAGTATTCACTTCAAAAGTATTTTAACCACAGATTCTAACGAACATGGACTCATCGAACATTGACGTCATTAATTAAAAAATCAAACAAACCGTTTCCGGTTGCGATCAATGGGCCAATTCGACATATTGTAATAAATTACAATTTGTTGGCAACACTCTTCTGATTACTCTGGTGTTACTAGAGTTTATAGGCCGCGGTAATCACAAATCAAAAGATAATTCGTATACAGTTTTATGCCAAGAAACTATTACTATTTTATAATTAATTTTTCTCTCTGACCAACAACCAACACAATACCCAATGGACAAACCTCTCAAGCTTCAGACAGTGAAAATACGCTTTAGCTGCACTATCGCCTAAACTGACACGATATCCGTAATATCCTCCCAGAGCGAGGCTCCTTTGCACAGGACTCCGGCCAGATTATGGGTACCAGAACGGCGCCTATTTCTACCGTAAAGCAGTAATGTGTAAGGATTACTGTGTTTCGGTCAGAAGGGTGCCGTACCTAGTGAAATTATTGGGCAAATGGGACTTATCACCTTATGTTCAAGGTGACGAGCGCAATTGTAGTAAGCACCCCCTTTTTTTACCCCCTTATTCATAATGGTCCGCTAACTTTAAACAGCCGCTTAGGAGTGTTTTTTTCATTCTGACTTAGGTCAATAGAAGAAGACAGAGTGAGAATTAGCAATGCTTTAAGTTGGCAGACTATTATGAATAAGGGGGTTATTATATTTATTACAAATTAGCATAGGATTCAAAAAATTGTATCATGATATATTGTTTCATTGCGTTAACAGTTGTATTAAAAATATCCAAATAAGTTATTTTATTGCTTAGTTTATTATAGGTGGCGCTAGCCCGCAAGATATAACTATTGCTTCGGTAGATGATTGAGGTACATACAATAAACGGCTATAGCGTAGTGCAGTTGACGAAATTCTCAATGAAACTTTCGAGAGAAGATCTGGACAATCAACCTCATTTTGAGCTATTTTCAAGAAGAAACCAATGTCAGAGATCATACGTCGTTTCTCAAGCGGTAGTTAATGTTGCTTTTAACATTGTTGCTCATAGGATTTTCAATTGTATATGTCGTTAGTACAGTAGCATAAAAACTTTAGTTTACTTTATTTTTTTTTAAATAAGGGATGAGACAAGCAGGACGTTCAGCTGATGGTAATTGATACGCCCTGCAAAATATACAGGAACTTTACGTATAGACAAAAACTCTGATGATGGTCCTCCCAGCGACATGCGAGTGTGAAACAGTTTAGTATTAGTAGAGTTCACTAACGAGAGTTATTAAAGTTATATTAAAGTGATGTTTTTTTGTGTTGTAGCTACTCCTGGCGGTGACGTCATGTTTTGGTGGTTTGTCGGCGCTGCTGTTGCTGCTAGTACCTGTCGGCAGGATCACCGTCACGTATCCACCTGACGCCACGCTGATCACCTCCTGCGACGGCTCAGTATTACGACTGCAGCACGTCAGCCAATATCCCTGCTACCCTCGCAGGCCGAACGCACAGGACACTGATTTGACGTATGTATATCTATCGATGGGAATATTTAGAAGTTACATATCTTATATCTTTAAACGAGCAATTCTTGTATATATAATCTGAATCTCGGAAATGGCTGCATCGATTTTTATATTCATAAAATTTAGTATAGGTGCAGGGGATTTCAGGGGCGGTAAATCGATCTAGCTAGGTTTCAATTAAAAAAAAATGTATTTTATCCGTGTTTTAATGAGAAAAAGCTTCAATATGTTATTGATAGAATAAAAAAGTTAAATTTCGCCTCTATATATAAGACTGTAATAGCTCAGATGGGACATTGGGTGGACCGGAGAGAAGACCCTGGCTCGAATCCAGATATTCAATTAGTTTTATTTGTTCAAGTTTTGTACATTCTTAAAAATCCGAGCAAGGCTTGATCGTCCGGATATTTAAACCTAAAAAGTCAGATTTGCAAAGTAAGTAAGAGAAAACGGTCAAACGAAAATATCACTTACGAACGCTGCCTTAATGATATATGATTGTTTTGTATATATACATGCCTTGAGACCGTGTTTGAACCACCAGGGGTTCCTGATCGAACACCATCGTGGGTTCGAATCCTGCATCGTCCATAAATTATTGATACAAGTAAATTAATTTCTTCAACCTTGAAGAAATTATTTTCAAATAAAAGAAAGAAACATTTAGCTTGAAAGAGGAAATGAAAATTTTATTTGTTTTTTTTATAATACGCTCACAATTGTAATAAATTCAATATTTTACAGCATCGCAACATGTGGGTTCCTTTGTGACACGCCAAGTGGCTTCACATCTGACAAACTAGACGCAGTACTTATGTCGGAGATATACGATATAAATCTACAATCCAAAACTAAATCTAACAGACTTATATATCGGAACGTGTACAACTCCCTACTGGCACCGAATGAAAAAAAATATCGAGCGAACTCCCGGATTTTAAAACGAGACCCTGACTTCAATACGACTATAACAAAAGTATCTAGCAATCAAATATTCTTCCCGGCGCCACAGTTGTACAAAATGCAGTGTTCGTATGAAGGAAGTAATGCAACTTGCATGTTGGGAATGTCGCAGTTAACTGCGGATTTGGAGGACGACATACAAGATAAATATCGAGTTAAAATATCACACGAAGTACAGGAGGACGTGACGAAAATGAGAGATTATTGGATCAACACGATATTGAAGTTGAATAGCACTGTGTACTATAAAAACTTTAGTGACGACGATACGACTACGTGTGTTGACAAGTTTACTCAAGTAAGTATAAATTTTTTTAAAACTTAAGTGTGAGGCTGAGAGCTATCTACTATCTATCTATCGAGATCTACGTAAAAGTTAACTGCGTGTTAGCTTAGCATAGTCTTTGATTTGATAATTAAGTCATTTCACAGCTGAGGTCATGGTACCCGTAGATAGAAGACGAACAATAGATGCGTTACTAAAATAACAATAATAATGTGACGGAGACATAAATTAGATTGGTATTGAGAGTAAGCGAGATACACTGCAATATCTGTTATCCTTTTCGCGTACGCGATTTTTTGTTTGGACCCAGTCATAGCCGACTATTATTGTTGATAATAATGACTCAGTTCATCCGCTCCTAATAAACAACTGTTATCGTGGTGCGAAACTATTTAATTTAAATTCTGATTGTTAATACGTAATTGAGTGATTTGATGGGACGTTTTTGTCTATTACGTTTTACAAATCGTCCAGAACAAAATAATGAAAACATAACACACAATGGTAAATGTATACACTTCTATAATAAAGTCCCAGCTACTGTTCAGGCATTATCTATAAATAAATTTAAATGTTTTATAAAAAAATGGCTCTGTCGTAAATCCTATTACTCCACTGCTGAATATCTAAATGATCGGACAGCCTGGGACTAGGTTGTGATTATTTTATAGCCATAGAAATGACTGTACAATATTGTATATTTTTAATGAAAGGAGCGCAAAAAAAGAATGATGGGAGAGTTTCTTGCGCTGCTTCTTCTCTCTCAGAGCGCCATTTGTTTCCGAAGTGGTAGTAGTACCTAGTAGTTATTAGAAATGACATCAAAAAGAATTCTAAAGGAATCAATTTTGAGAAAATAAATACCTTTTATGCCTTTCACGTCACAGACTATTGCTATCTCATTTATATATCCTGACAGCAATTAAATAGAAGATGAACATCTTCTATTTAATTGTTGCGTTTTAGCTAAAGGCAGCCCAATGCAAAACTTCCCGTTTGATAACACACAGTGCATTCTGAAAGTAACTTTTAAAATAGATAAGGAATGGTCTTTATTTAGTTAAAATATTTGTTTTTATTTTGTTGCATGAACTGAAATGATTCCAAATACCTTCTTCAATATAATGTGTAACTAATTTTAATTTCAGTATTTTAAACAATAGAAGGAAAAATGTGACGGATTGGCCTATCTTAACATTTTATGTCTTACGGCCGTTTTCAATAACCTATCTATTCTTAGTTTAACTTACTAGAGGAAGACAAATCTATCCTTTTACGCTTACTTACATTTCAATAACCTATCGACAGACAGACAGCATTTGACTATAACTTAAAATATAACTATGTTGGACATAACTAAGGATAGATAAGATCTTGTCATTAAATGGTGATAGCAATATATCCGCAGCTAGAGATACGTTATTGAAAACGGACGTTAGAGAGACGTGCTTTCTCAGAATCGCATTCATATCATATACATTAACATCTTCGAAGAGACCAAACTACATCACTTATTACTGATAAAAACAACGAATAAAAACTCAAGTGGGTAATTCTAACTCGTGACGACTCTAGACGATGATTCTTAGACAATTTAGCAGTGTTCCCACACATAGAAGGTACATACAACATTGAATAATAACTATGAACATTGATTCAACAGAACAATGGTTATTCTGAGAGTATCTGATGTTTATCATTCACAGCCACAGCCGGTTTTGCGACAGGCATTTAAAGGTTCATTGATTATGCTGCCAGATATGACATATAATATATATAATGATCCGTTTAAAAGGTTTAAATAAAGTATATGATTTTCTAAATCGCATGCGATTTGAACTGTCTGAATGCAATTAAACCGAAGAGAAAATCGATCCAACCGAAATGTTTATATAAAACGCGGTAGTCACGCGTCGATTTTCGTTCCTTTAACATTATATCACTTTTTTCTTTTCATGAGATATTATTAATTACAAAATATTTTAATTTTTCATTTGCCGCCATCTTGGTTTCAAATAATAACTGTCAGCGCAGCTTGTTTAAATCAATTTTGTTTACATTTTTTCAGAAAATTTATTGAATTAGGCGTTACTTTGCGGAAATCCATAATTATACAAATGATTTTAGTCCTCTTTAGTGTTGATTCCGCCAATATTTGTTTTTAAAACAATCTGGCCACTGGCCAGATTTTGGCGAGACAACACGTCCTGAGGATGCCTCGTGTAGAGGCGAAACACGTGTCGAATTGTTTTAAAAACAAATATTGGCGGAATTAACACTAAAGAGGACTTAAATCATTTGTATACATTTTATCATTGAGCCACATAATTTGGTCAACTCAAATCGAACCATGTGAACACGCCTGTTATACTTATCTAGAGACGAGTGAAAGTTTTTAAATACTCTTTTAAAGTTTGTCTTAAGTTGATTTCACTTTCATGGTTAACCATTAAGTAATGCTAAACTTGCTCACCTCCCACTCTGTCTTCAAAGGTGTTGTAGATGGTTTATTTAGAGTTGTAAATAATGTACAAAATAAATAAAATACGTGTAAATAAAGTAATTCATTATTTTTTTACGTTCATACTGATAATGTCAAAGTAAAGGGCAGACTAGATCGTTATAGATAAAAATAGTTTTATAATGTTCGTTGAGTTTCTTGCTACTTCTTCTCATTAGCTCAACCCTTTACGAAGAAGCGGTAGATTCAATAAGAAAAATATTTTATTTTTTTGACATTCATTTCCGTGACCTACGTGAATAAACTGATTTTGATTTGATTTGATTTGATAGTTAAATTCAATCTAATGAATAGTAGAGCTACAATATATACTTAAAGGTTCAATCTTCAAAATTAAATAATAATTATTAAAATGTTTGCTCTTCTTAAAGACTTGGTAGTCTTGGTATGGTCTTTAGACCATGGAGAAAAAATATGCTTGGATTAGGTATCTAACTGAAAAGTGCAACCTTAGAGTTTCTTGCTCGTTCATCTCTAAGGAAATCTGCCTTCACAACGAGCTGTAAGAAAAAATTGCATATTTTAAGTGTAATGAAATTTACCTACGAAATAATAGTAGATTGTTAACCGAGGATTGAAAGAATCAATTCCCGAGCGCAGCGAGGTCGGCTATAGTCTGAGTAGGAATTGATACTTTTATCCGTGTTAAACACTCTACTTTTCATTTCGAATATGAGGAAAATAGAACTATTTGTTTTTGTAAGCACAGATTAGTATCCCGCCAATTTATGACGACTTTTTAAATTTCAAATATGGAACTTACCGCGTAATTGTTGCGGTTTATTCCGCTCAAAGAAGTTTGCGCTAAGTTCACACTGGCTGTTTAGAAAGTCACATGGCCGCAGTATTTTTTTAATTAGTTCTTTTTTACATAAAACTCTTCACAGCAGTTCTATTTTTAAAGTTCTTTCCGGCCCTTAGGTGGGAAATAATTTGTATGAGTTTTTCCCTCTCTATGGAGGGAAGCAGCATTTTCCACCCAATAATCAGATCAAAACAACATAACTAAAAAATATCAAAAAAATATTAAATAAAAAAAAAGTAGTCAGAAAACGCTTATCGCATATAATCTCATTTTAATATTTGCACTGAGGACGTTCGTTTCCAGGACGTTCCAAAACGGGTACTTTCATTCAAAGGCCGGCAAAGCTCGTGTGATACCTCTACTGCGATGATTAAATATGCTTTGTCCAAGTAAACATACGTAACTTACTCTCAAGAACATTCCCAATTAGGACGTTTTTGAGGCACACAACGCACACGGTAATAAACACCCGCTCTTCTATAATCTAATATATAAAATTCTCATGTCGCGGTGTTTGTAGTTAAACTCCTTCGAAACGGCTTGACCGAGTCTCATAAAATTTTGAGTGCATATTGGGTAGGTCTGTGAATTAAAAATACATACAACTTCAAATTTTCACCCATCTACGATCAACAGTTACTTTTGTATCGCGATTTTAATATCGGCAATACAATGTTTGCTGGGTCAGCTAGCTATTATATAATATATCAATTTTCACACCCACACGCAAGTGGGAGGCTTCTTATCAAAGGATGCCTGCTTTTATACCTGAAATTACTGGGTTAGTGAGAGTGAACATCTTAACTATGTATTTATGTATGTTTAAGTATGTATATTGTATTAAATATATCGTTGTCTTGCGACCATAGTACAGGCTATGCCTAGTTTGGGGTAAGATAATTTGTGTAAAAGTGTTTCAATATTATAATTATTGTCTCAAAGTGACGAGCGCAATTGCAATGCCACTCTAAAGTTTTTTTTATTGAAGAGGAGGACAAACCAGAGTTGGAGTCTTGCTTCATTCTTCTAATAAAAAAAATAAGCAAAGACTAATTAGATGAATGAACTTAAAGCTGCCGTAACTGTTACGTCACTCGTCAGACGATATGTCCGACTACGAAAACTAATTTGTATAATTATTGTAATGTGATAAATATTAATAAAGTAACACCGGCTTCACAAAACTTAAACTACATGATAAAATAAACGGCCTTGTTGTACAAAAATAAATAAATTAAACACGATGACTTCGCCGAATATTGATTTCACTTTTTTTTGTTTTTAAGGCTTAAGTCTAAATCAAGTTGGTTCTTCCAACAAATATGATACAATATCTTTTATCGTCTTCCATTTTATTTTAAACAATTGCGACGTTGCTCAAGTTGAAATAAATCGTTATATTTTGCTCTTGTCACACTGCCACAGAGAAAGCGACTAATTATCTATCCTCGCCAATGACACTATAAATAAGCAGTTGTTTTCAATAACGTATCTCTAGTTATTAAAAATGAATTTTCTTCTCATATTCTGTAGATATATAATTATTTTTTCTAAAAATATAAGCTTTATATAAACCGTCACGAAATGGTTTCATTTATGCGCTATTTTGGCGATTTCTTGTGATAGCGGCCTTAACCAATAACTCCATTAGGACTTAATTTGTGTCGATACGGCGCGTAAATCTACTTTGAAGAACGGCAACGTTATTGTAATTTCTCTGGCGGCAGTAATTACTAACCATCAGATGATCTCCTTGTAAAAATGTTAATCAAAACAATTTTTTTTTGAAGACACAGGATGATGAACCGATCTGGGTACAAGTTGGCAATAAACGGCTGAGCAAGTGTGTGTCGGCGTGTGCTGCCACTGCACCCAGGAGGAACCTCTGTGACAACCTGCAGGAGAGAGTTGACCTGGACCCTGTACTCACCTTCTGGACATACATGGCGGTAAGATAATAAATTTTCCCTTCGTTTTAGTTATTTTTTTATGACAGTAAAGGACAAGACGAGCAGGACGCTCTGCTGATCGTAACTGATACGCCCTGCCCATAACAATGCAGTATCGCTAAACCCAAAAATTCTGAGAAGCGCTACAATTGCGCTCGTCACCTTGAGACATACGATGTTAAGTGTCATTTGTCCAGTATTTTCACTAGCTACGGCACCCTTCAGACCGAAACACAATATTGCTTACACATTACTGCTTCACGGTAGAAATAGGCGCCGTTGTGGTATCCATAATTTAGCCGGCATCCGTGCATAGGAGCCTCCCACTGGTAGACATATTTAAAAGCTAACGTGATTACAGGCTCTTGAAGCATTCCATTATAAGCTCAAAATCTAATCACATTGCGCTACCTTTTATACTTGTTGAGTTACAACTGTTTTTTATATTAACCTCTGTGCTAAGATTAAGGATTGGTTTCCGCTGCGCTCCAAGTAGATACCGCACTACCTAAGAACAATAGCTTTTTTATTACGGCAACTATTAGATGCTTTTGTGCGTGGCATCTTGGCAACCTATTTTAGTTTCAATTATTAACAGAGTTTAACAGAATATGTGGCTCGTGTTAGCCCCTAGTAGTCGTGCAACTATAAAACTAAAAACTATGCACATCTACATGGTAACCTGTATGTTCTATCGAAGCAATGTCAAAAATAAAAAAATACCTATTTTCATCATCTCTTGCCGTGGGGAAAGAAACAGACACCGTTCTAAATAAATCAAGTCAAATCAAATCATTTATTTCAGACACTTGATCCATATTAATTGAAATGGAAAAAATTACAATACAATTATGTTACGTTAAGCTAAGTCTGTTCTCCAGAAAAAAATCATCGTTACTAGTCAAATGATAAAACAAAAAAATATATCTCCATACTATTTAAAGTATGGTTTGCATATTATTATTATTTAAGACTAATCAATGCTTATCTTTGTTAAATTCTTAGATTTTTTATACGTCTAGAATCTAGATAGACTATGACAGCTGTGAAAACGTCGAAAAAAAGTTAAGTTTAGATGTAAACTCTATTTTGAGCAATGCGTGCATTGCTTACTAACACAAAGTGTCATACAAATCGCGAGTGTAAGACCTAGCTTGTCACGCACACAAAACTTATATTCCTGGCCTGTTTTTATCGGTTTTATAACAGTAAGAGACTATCTAGGCGTATCAGAGTTTAAATTATTGATTAGTAAGTTCTGGTTCATCGTTCTAGGAAAGGAAACAATTTCTTAATAGGTTTCTTTGATACAAACTGGCGTATGACCTAATGACTTCATTTCCATCGCAACTGTCAACCGTGAGACTATGCCTATACGGTGATACTGTTCCAGTTATTCAATTACCAGTTTCCACAACCATATAATGCGAGCAACACTTTCTAATGTAATAGAATATTGTGGTACCCGCATTACATATAGAGTCCATCCATTTGACAGGCGTTTGAAGCATAAATAGGATTTAAACTATCAGCCTTACTCGTCAACCATGTCTCTCATAGCGCCATTTGTTTCTGAAACGGCAGTAGTATCTAGTATATTAGAAATGACATCATAAAGTTTCTAAAGGAATCAATTTTGAGAAAAAAAAAAATGCCTTTTATCATAAGCACGCCTATGAAGTTTCATAATTATTAGCAGCCAATTATAGACAAAAATTCCTCAGGGACTCTTTTTTTCTTTTCTATAGTGAATCGACTCACTCTTTAGCGACCCTATTTTTCGATATATATTTACTGATCTTGTTTTGAAAGTTGCACCGAGAAACATGTTATATGTACATTATATTTATACAACAATACAAAATGTTGAGCAAAAGTATGATAAATCTATCAAAATTTCTTCAAAAACTATGTTGAGTGTTATAAGAAATCGAATCGATAACGGATTAGGACATCACTAATTGAAACGTACTCGAGCAGTCAAAAGTTAAAAACAATAGTTGGACGAAGTGTAAGTCGATTTACAGAACGTTCTTAATTTGACCCTAATTCTTAGGTAGACACTATATCAAATTCGTGTGATAATTTCATAAAGGTTAATGTAAATTTATACATATTTGCACAATTATTGTTTTAAAAATTAAGGTATTGAAATCCATCATGTCTCTCTCAAAAATATGGAGATGTAAAGATTCCCTAATGATTATTGGACCTTTTGTAAATAACCGAGAAAGAATAGAGATGATCTTAAACATAATTAGAATGATTTAAAAATAAAATATAACTGCAAAGAGTAGATAAAGAATATTGTAGGACCATCAACCTTAGCACACCATAAAAACACATATCAACAAAGTCTAATAATCGCAAGTCAAAGGTATATAGGTCCTAGTTTCATACCATAAATCTTTTTTAGTTCCCATAATAGTATATTTAATATACGAATCGACACCTTTTAGTCACCACCTCCACGAGTGATGTTATCGTTGTGTCACATACTTTTATATACTTTCATAGTACGTGCCTCCACAGAGCGATGTTATCGTAGAGGAATGCGAACAAAACTTCAATGTATCGTCGCGCACGTCACACGGACTCCTCGCAAGGAAACGTTGTGCTCTCACTGGGAGAGTGCGCTGTCAAGTAAACTTTAAAAAAAAAATAACTGTAAGGCCTTATCCTACAAGAGAATGTGGACGGCGGTGATTACTAAATATAAGATGACACGTATACTAGTTTGTCGTTCCCTTTCACAAAAAACAAAGAGCAAAAAGGTCTCCCTTGTCTTTGACTTGTCTCGCCACACATACCTAGATTTATTACGTTTCTCTTTCTCTAATATTATAAAACTCTCTTAATACTCTTTCTCTTACGTTCCATAGCTTCCTTTCGCCGAATTCGTTACATATCGACCCATCATAAAACAAGTCGTCGCAGTCGTGTTTCCGTAACGACTCGTATTAATACCTATATGCAAATATACTCTGTGGTTAATACACGGATGCGATAATTGTCGTCTGTTTACATTGCTCGCGATAGAAGCGGTATGTAACTAATTATGATAAACTCTCTCGTGGAGGTAGCGTCTTAACTTAATCTCTTATCCAGTGTCACTAACCACTGTCCCGGTAAAAATCTCCTCTAAATCCCTACCCTACCCTAGTAAACAAATATTCATATTCATTATACAAACATGTGTGCCTACCAGAACCAATTCGAACCGGAATCCCTAACCTTAGCTCACTGGGAGTAGAGGTAATGTTCATAAAAAATCTGAATATGATATTGAATAATTTTTTAAGGAACACATAAAAAAAAATCTTGTTTGTATTAAAACAAGCTTCAGTTTAAGTATAAAAACATTACTACATGGGTTTAAGTCGGTCTGTGTCTGACAGACACAATATTAGTTTTTAGAACATGGTGCATGACTTTGGTTCTTTAGATACATACACGCTTAATAATTCGTCAACCTTGTCCGCGATTAAAACTTGCCTATGACAACCTAGTACCGAGCTTACCAGACACTTGTAAAAACTTGTTTGAATAAGGTTTGAATACTCATTACTGCATTGCTAATAACACGACTATGTTTTTGCTCGTCGCTATTTATTTCATCTGAATAAATGATTATTTGTTCAATGAATATATACAAAAACACTAACACATCCTAGTTGATAATTTATCAAGATTAAAGTTATTATTCCATTCAATAATATTTAGATCTTGTTTTGCTGGGTACATTTTGATACTTCCGTTGAATTTTATGGTGATATGGAATATAAATTGACAATTAATGCTATCTTTAATCTTTTTCTATCTATATATACACACATTAAAAAAGTTTAAGCAACATGCATGATATTACAAATTTACCATTTATATTAATTAATTTCTAAGTCTTTATTCACTCAAAGTGCATAGATATGTAAACTTTTTTGTTATTGAGGACATACTGGCTGGTTGTAAAAAAAACTCGATTATGTTTTGTTTTTTTCATAAGATTTAATGAAAAGGAATTTGTTTGAATTTAAGTGCGTTTTTATTGCTACGTTTAGTCTTGATTTTATAATTTTACCAACCATTTAAATAAAGTTAGCGACAAAATTGAATTGTTAGATACTATTTACGTCATGGAACGACGTCATTGACGGCAAATGAAATGCAAGGAGCTGTAGGGATGTTGCAAGCGGGAAGTAATCAATCTCAGGTATCTCGGCATTTTGACATTCATAGTAGTGTTATTTGTCGTCTTTGGCAGCCCTACAATAATACAAGGGAACCCGCTGATCACACCATTCAGGCCGTAAGAGGAGTACAACCACTCGGCAAGACCGGTACATACAATGGACTGCAAGACGCCAGCCGATGTTAACCGCTCGAGAGATAAGTCTGAGGCTACAAAATTCAAGTAGTGTTGATGTAAGTCCCCAAACTGTGCGAAATCGACTGCATGAGTACGGCCTACGAGCTCGACGCCCAGTTAGGTGCCCACCGATACGTCATGGGAATCGCGCTCGTCGAAATGAATGGTGTATAGAACGCAGAACATGGACCCAGGAACAATGGGATAAAATTATGTTTTCCGATGAGTCGCGATTCGGGTTGAGAAGGATGCGAGTGTACCGTCGGCCCGGAAATACTGAAAGGCTCAGGTGCATTTAGGAAGTTCATCCATACAGCGGCTCAACAGTATGGTATGGTATGGGCGGGTATTTTGAAGAACAGGCGAACTGAGCTCGTTTTTGTAAATAGAAACATGAACGCTGGAAATTACGTTGAGGATATTCTCAGGCCTCATGTCCATCCATTTGCACAAACCTTTGGCTCCGATTTTACGTTAATGCATGTCAATGCGCGTTCACATACAGCTCGGCTAACCATTCAATACTTGGCAATGAAGAACGGCCGGGTATTGCCCTGGCCTGCACAATCGCAAGACCTCAACCTCATCGAGCACGCATGGGACATGCTCCAGAGACGTGTTTTGAAGGACTTGGACGGAGTGACAACAACCCAACAGCTGAAGGATTTGCTAAAATTCCATTGGGAGCGAATACCGCAAGATGACATAAACAGTCTCATTAATTCAATGAATAATCGTTGCCGACAAGTTCTGAATAGCAGAGGAGGCCATACTTTGTATTAAATTATCCTATTCGTTCACAATAAATTCATTTTCTTTAGAAATTTCATTTTGTTAAGAAAATGTTTAGTTGCTTATGTACCTTAGTTTCTGCAGTATATTCTAATATTGTTAATTTCTGTTATTAAAAGAACTTATTAAGACGAAAGCTGTTATTTTTACATCATAGGACCCTAAAAATATTATTTTAAAAATAAAATACAACATTATAATGTGAAAAACCATCTTAAAATTTAAATTAGTACATGTTGCTTAGACTTTTTTGATGTGTGTATAATGAAAATGGCCTTTGTTTGAGGCTCAATCACTCCTAAACCACTGATCGTATCGACATGAAACTATCACCATTCGATAAAAAGTTTATCCTAGATGGTTTATGGCTACTTATTTTTCGAATACCAACGTTCCTTCCTTTTAGCGGGCAGGAACGGCTAGTCTATATAATATATATATTATTAAATGGTCTTTGTTTGAGTCTCAATTACGCCTGAACCATTGATCGTATCGACATGAAACTATCACCATTCGATTTGAAATTTACTTATTTTTCGAATTCCATAATTTATAAATTCCTTTTATAATTCACCCAGCGAAACGGTCGGGAACGGCTAGTAATCTATAAGTACTAGCGGTTTTTGAAGACATTTTATTTTGTAAGATAATTTAAAAACTATAACCCTATCAAATACTTAATTTACTATTCCCTCAGCTTTGGTAATTTTTACGTCTAGATAGAGTCTCTAGCTGTTAGACGACCGATAAAAATAGGCCAGGAATTTTAGTTAAGTGTGCGTGACAAGCTACGTCTTACACTCGCGTATTTTAATGATTTTTTTTTTGTATGATACTCTGTGTTAGTTTGCGTGAATTGCTCAAAATAGAGGTTACTTCTAAACTTCATTTCTTTTCGACGTTTTCACAGCTGTTCGAAAAAAAAATTGTTAAAAGAATCGCTTCGATCATTAGAATTATTCATTTAAACATTCTTTTGCCGTCATTCGTTATATCTGAACCCGGCCATATGTACATGTTTTGCTCCTAAACTTGCTAAAAAGTACAGATTTATTGAAATGTGTGGTAAGTTAAAGGTTCCTTTGGACACTTCTGCGATTTTGCTCGGAGTAAGTTCCAAGCTTACAAGTTAGGGCTTTTGAGGAAGACAGCCACGTTTCACGTTAAATGGAACATTTACAGTTTCCAAATGCGGAAACTTAAAGCCTATCTATAAGATACATTTTCCTTAATGATAAATGTATACACTTTTATAATAAAGTCCTAGTCACTGTTCAGGCATTATCTTTAAATACATTTAAATGTTTTACTTAAAAATGGCTCTGTCGTAAATCCTACTACTCCACAGCTGAATATCTAAGTGATCGGACAGCCTGGGACTAGATTATGATTATTCTATAGCAATAACAATGACATTTCAATATTGTTGTATATTTTATTAAAAAGAGCGCAAAAAAAAGAAGGCTGGGAGTGTTCCTTGCGCCGCTTCATCACTCTCAGAGCGCCATTTGCTTCCGAAACGGTGGTAGTGTGGGAAATTATATCAAAAAGAATTCTTTAGGAATCAATTTTGAGAAAATAAATACCTTTTATGCCTTTTTACCTATGTGCTATCATTTATTCGGAAGCTCTGACACAGAGCAGGCCTTTCTTCTATGTGACCATTATGGCGTTCTATGGTTCCATTATTGGCAGTGGATCTCCTGTTCGATAGGAGGGTCGTTGCAGGGTTCCCAATATTGGCCATATTTACCTCAAAGACAGCAAAGGTTGATAGAGACCCGAGTCGGTGCAAGAAAGCTTTTCTTACCAATCACAGCATTTTTCCACGCAGTAATGTTTTGGATCATGACCTTGTTATAACTTTAACGTAATTTTGACATTCCATCGCGATAATCTCATCGCTTGTATTATTACCACAAGAAATCGGACCAACCTTGTCCGAGTTTTGCAATTTGTCTAGAATTTAGATGATATCGAATTCCTAAATATAGATTATAAAAAATAAATGACATCTAAATGTTAGGTGTTATCTTAAGTTTTATTTCCGCTAAGAATTAATTCATAACATTTAGATAATTATGGATATCCGCAAAATAAATTCTAATTCAATAAAATTACTATATAGAAATAATAAATATGCGATTGTAAGCTCGCTAATTTTTTTTACAATATTCAGTTTATAATTTCAACAGTTAAAATTAATATAATAAAGTTAAAATTATAATTTGGAAAAATTACCTTTAAGCCACTCTAGTTCTACAAAAATGATTAATTTTAACAGTTAGAAATTATAAAATTAGCATTGTAAAAATAAAGTTAGGCCACTTTGGATCTCATGGTTTCAATAATTGTTCATTGACTATTTTAATAACAGCAGAACTGCGGTTAAATCAATTTGGATAACTTCTACCTAGTACGCACACACGGAAAACATAATATTTCTAAAATAACGGGTAACCAATAAGTATGTTTTCAGTCGTTATAACGATCATATACTTAAGGCCGTTCCCAATATTCAATCTATCTCCGGTTGTGGTCTACTTGAGATAAAAATCGTAAAATAAAAAAAAAATTACCTTATTCGTACACGCTGTTGTGACAGCGATAGAAGTTTGTATGGAAATTGCAATTCACGCGTCCCAATATAAGGCTATAAGAATGACTTATCGTGTATATTGGGACAGCTTCAGATTATTGACAGCTAATTACTGACAGTAGAAGGTAGTAATTTATCTCTATCTGTAGATAGTATATTGAGAACGGCCGTATCTATCTGTCTGTCAGCGTCTCTCGTAAATCGCAAACGCTTCAACAACTAAAAATAATAAGGAGAGTTCTTCTGTTCCACTTTCGGTGGGGTAGGCTCTTCGAACATGTAATGAACATGACAGAAGGCTAGGGTTGTCGGATTGGGGAGTTTTTTTTATTATATATGAGTCTGGTCTTGTTGGTGTACCATGAGTATAGAAGGCGTCCCCTGCCTTTCTCTTTTAACTTTTTTCTGGCATTTTTTTTTTCTGTAAGTTTAGGGTTTCCTTCACTACTTGATACAGCTGAATATTATCCTCTTAATTCAATTCTCTTTTAAATATTTTCTTTCTGGAATTGGTTCTAAAATTTTTTAACATTTTACTAACACCTATTAGGAAAAGTACTAAGAAGCAGTCTCAGGCTGAGATTTATTGACTTTACTTAGGAAAATCTTAGTCAAGTGTAATCTTAGCATAATCTTTGATTTCGTTTTTATAGTCATTTGACAGCTGAGAGTATAACAACAGCCCCAAGTATTGTGTCGTGTATGCCTCAGCCTTTCCTTTCGCAGTATAACGGCCGTTCCCAATATACTATCTACAGATAGAGATAAATTACTACCTTCTACTGTCAATAATCTGAAGCTGTCCCAATATACCCGATAAGTAATTCTTATCACCTTATATTGGGACGCGTGAATTGAAATTTCTATTCAAACTTCTATCGCTCGTAAGCTATACGTCGTCCCATTGACAGACAGCATATACGAATAAGGTGAGCTACCGTCGATAAGTTTATTGGGACAGAAAAGTCAACAATAGTTACGATTTTTATCTCAAGTAAGAGATTTTGCCTCAATAAGGTTACTGGAAACCCAAGCGCTGGCAGCTATTTCGGTCAACGGATCAGCCTTGCTATCCAACGCGGTAATGCTGCCAGTATTCTTGGTACGCTTCCACGTAATGATAGTTTTAATTCTATGTTGTCGTAGTATTGTAAATATTGTTACAAGATTTGTTTTGATTAAATTTATAAATAGTAAGAGATAGACTGAATATTGAGAACGGCCGTAAAAAACTAACGTATAAGGGCTACTTAAGTGAAGAAACGATTTATATTTGAACGATTCCTTAGGTACGTGTATTTATTGGGATCATCGGTGGGACGTCTTTCGCCATGTTCGAAGGAGCTGTGATCGCAATCATAAGGGAACAGCGCGCCGACTATGGCCTGCAGAAAGTATACGGAAGCTTTGGAGGGATCATATCTTCTCCGCTGTCTGGAATGCTGATTGACTACGCAAGTAAAGGAAAAGGCTACACAGACTTTAGGTAAATATATCAAAAATACTTACTATTACTTACAGAACAAACAAAACATTGGTCGTACGATGTTATAATTCGTTCTTTATCATTTTTAAACTTATTGTTGTTGTTTCAAGAGCAATTTATGTTTAGGTGTATAAATTTATTTCGAAGCACCAGTGGGAGGCTCCTTTGCACAGGATGTCGGCTAGATTATGGTTACCACAACGGCGCCTATTTCTGCCGTGAAGCAATAATGTGTAAGCATTATTGTGTTTCGGTCTGAAGGGCGCCGTAGCTAGTGAAATTACTGGGCAAATAAGACTTAACATCTTATGTCTCAAGGTGACGAGCGCCGCTCAATATTTTTGAGTTTTTCAAGAATCCTGACCGGGACTGCATTGTTATGGGCAGAGCGTATCAATTACCATCAGCTAAACGTCCTGTTCGTCTCGTCCCTTATTTTCATAAAAAAAAAATCTACGGAAACGCGTAGCTAATAAGATAAAGTTATTTTAATCTAAACATGTGACTTTTTTACGATTTTAAAATTACCTGACAAAAAAGGCTTACTTCTTTTTTTTATGATAATAAGGGACGAGACGAGCATGTTCAGCTGATGGTAATTGATACGCCATGCCCATTACAATGCAGTACCGCTCAGGATTCTCAAAAAGCCCAAAAATTCTGAGCGGCACTACAATTGCGCTTGTCACCTTGAGACATAAGATGTTAAGCCTCATTTGCCCAGTAATTTCACTAGCTACGGCGCCCTTCAGACCGAAACACAATAATGCCTACACATTATTGCTTCACGGCAGAAATAGGTGCCGTTGTGGTACCCATAATCTAGCCGGCTATTATGTAGGCCCGTGGGGCCCAGAGGCGCGGCGAATGTTCAAAATACTATCTTCGCGCCTCAATAAGGCTACTGGAAACCCAAGCGCTGGCAGCTATTTCGGTCAACGGATCAGCCTTGCTATCCAACGCGGTAATGCTGCCAGTATTCTTGGTACGCTTCCACGTAATGATAGTTTTAATTTTATGAAGTCGTAGTATTGTAAATATAGTTATAAGGTTTATTTTGTTTGAATAAAAAGCGTTAATTTATGTAGCTCGTTCTTAATATCAGCAATCGCTTAACCAGAACATATCTTAGGGAACCCGCCCCACAATGCCGCTAGGAGCAGTGGCATTTAAGCGTGAATGACACGCCCTGCCCCGCGAACTCACCCGAAAAACTTAACACCTGCAACTGTACTTCTTCCCTATCATTTATGCATCAAGCGATTCACGGCCTAGTGATGCCAGACCGATTACAAACATACAACTTGCAACACCAGAGCAATCACATCAGCGTTGCCGGCCTTTAAGGAAGGTGTACGCGTATCGTCCCGGAAACACCGTAGAAGGAAACTCATTCCACAGGTTTGTAGTACGTGGAAGATAGCTGCTTGAAAATCGCACTGTGGAGGACCGCCACACATCTAGATGGTAGGGATGATATCCTAACTTGTGGCGTGACGTGCGAAGGTGGAATTTGGCGGCAGGAATCAGGTTAAACAGCTCTTCGGAACACGCCCCATGATAAATGCGGAAGATGACACACAATGAAGCCACGTCACTACGCAACGCCAAGTGATCCAGCCGTTCATAGAGCACTGGGGCCCCGACAATTCGAACTGCTCTGCGTTGCACGCGGTCAAACGGATCGAGCTGATACTGGGGTGCTCCAGACCAGAGATGACAGCAATATTCCATATGTGGCCGGACCTGCGCTTTGTAGAGCGCTAGAATGTGGGCCGGCTTGAAGTATTGCCGTGCTCTTTTAATGACGCCCAGCTTCTTCTAGGCCAATTTGGCTTTACCCTCCAGATGGCCACGGAATTGGCAATCGCTCGAGATTTCATGACCCACTATTCCGATACTAGTCGAGGCTATAAGTTGTTGTCGAACAGCGGTGATACGACACATGGGGTTTTTTTAGTGGTAAACGCGCAAACCTGTGTCTTCGGGGGGTTAAATTGGACAAGGTTCAATCTACCCCATCAAGAGAGGACTCGATAGAAGACATATGTTTCTCCCGGCACTGATCGATGATTTTCCGAGAGAGATTGTAATGCAATGTAAATAATGATGTATAACTCCTTGCGTGCACACATAAGTACCTATGTACTTGTAAACACACACTTTTTTTTACGAATTTTGCTATTTCTTTGAGAACTCAATTCTCCACATAACCGAAAATTACTAGCACTGAAAATACGTTTTTAAATTTTTTATGAAAAGTAAAAGTAGATCGCATAATTAATTAAATAAATTTTTGGACTTATTTTATGGAAATCTTATGTTGCAGGCCAGCATTCTACATGTATGCAATCCTAAAGGTGTTGTCAGCTGGACTGATGTTGAGTTTGGATCTCGAGTTCAAGAAACCCGCAAAAACTCTCGTGAAGGATGTTATGACAGTTTTTAAGAATTTCGAGATCGTCGCTCTTCTAATTGCTTGCGTTGTCATGGGTGCGTATAAATATAATAAAGTAATATCTGTAGACTGTTCCATGTGTTTGACAGCAAATTTTTTGTGCTTATTTGAAGCGCCACTCGCGAGCGTCTAGAGAACTAATTTTGACGTATATTACAAATGGCTGCAAAGGAACGTAAGTACTCTGAAGTATTATTGCATTTTGAATTATTATATTCGGTCGTTTTCCGTGTAACTTGTACTTCAGGAATCAACTTAATAAAGTACACGATTTTTTTTGTCAATAATTTTCCTATCAATAATTGTTTAGCTGATGTTGTCATCACTAGTTTTAGTACCGCAGACTCTCGCTACATGGCCACCAACACCAAAATGGCGAATATCAATCAGGCACAAAAGCACTTTGACAGCCGCCAGTCCAGTGGTAAATAGTAGAGGGCAGTGCATATAATTTAAGGCTATTTAATTGCGAACGCGTCTATGAAGTCGTGTCTTTAGAGACCACTTCCATTCAGCAAACGTCGTATAAGGTTGAAATGTCAATGTCATTTACTAAATAAATATTGGGGTCATCTTTACACCTTTAGCACCGATCACTACTAGAAAGCAAATACTCAAAGCTTAGTGGTCTATTTCAACGTGACATTGGCCTATTTATTTATAACTTACAATAATACACACAAAAATAAAAAGTAGAACTAAAAACAAGGAATTAAATCTAGTGATTACTTACAAATAAACATAGTATGCAGAGAAATAATTGATTTTAAGTATTATATAGAATAGGTTAAGAATTAAACAGGTTTTTAGTTATACACAGTTACATTAATTTTCCAATTGTAACATTAGTAAAGATTAACAATGTTGGTGAAAATGGTCGTACGGAATTTGGCTAAGGAATCAGCAGATATGTCAATATCAGTTACGCTATATTACGCATATAACACGCCTACTAGTGGTATACCTTCCACAGAAGCCACAGTATGAATAATAGATTAGAATAGGGTACTTAGAGCATTATGTCTTTAAAAGTACTTAATCTTAGGCCTTGTGCGCATAAAACGAACGAGAGCGAAGAATGCTTAGAGAAAGAGAATACTGGGTCACCAAACCTTTCGCAACTTTCGTTCGCTGTATGTGGACAGAGCCTTATGCGTTCTTAGTTTTACGCGTTATTTTAATCTTATTTTCACTCATATAATGAACAGGGAACCAATAACCCAGATGAAAGTTTGATCTGTCAAGTTTTACATGTCACATTTCCGTAAACTGCACATTCCAGTGTAAGTTCACGACTGTAATTTATAAAATTTAGTTCGAAAACAGTATTATTGTTTATATAAGTAAGAGGGTGCAAACAGGCATGAGGCTCACGTGGAGGAAGGAAGGAAGGAAGTGGTGAGACAACCGTCCACGGACATTCGCATCACCAGGGGTCAGCGATGCAATATCTGCCCTTAAGTTGGGAGTAAAGGAGGGAGTTGGGAGTCGTGAGAAAACCGCAGCTAGTAATTGATTCTACGAAGTGGCTGTGCGAGGCAAGAAGTTCCTCGTAAAACGCGCGGTTTTAGATACCACACGTCAAAATGATGCGGGTGGTATTTCGCATTTATGACGTCATGTCATGAATTAAAAAGATCAGATTGCATTTTAAAGAGTGTGTATATGAAGTTTTAATAATAATAATAATAATAATAAAACTTTATTTCAAAGTAACTACAGACTCAAAATAATGTTAGTTAGACTTAAAAAACTACATTAGTACTTACCATTAGAGATAGAGCAACAGTGACTCATATATTTGCAGTCTAACCTGCTGCCAATCATCTTCAGGACACCGTTGGTGCTGCCCCTCATTCTGCGCACTAGGAACCACATCTTTTGCGCATCGTTGCGTAAAAACAATCTACTCGCGCTGTCGCGAACATCCCCAATGCAAAACAGAAACGAGGCAACCCCAGTAGCACCCTCAAGGCTTTATTATATTGGATTTGCTGCGGATCTTTGCGTGTACCTGGCTTAATGAGTTCATATAAAAAAATAGTATTTATTACTCGATGTTAATTACTGAACGATAATCGATACAGAATGAGAGGAAAATGGAGAGGGCTATAGTCAGAGTCTCCCTGCGAGATCGATTCAGAAATGAGGAGATCCGCAGGAGAACCAAAGTTACTGACATAGCCCAGATAGTTGCGATACTAAAGTGGCAGTGGGCAGGGCACATAGCTCGACGGACAGATGACCGTTGGGACAGTAAAGTCCTCGAATGGCGACCATCTACCGGACGTAGGCGTACTGTTGGTAGGTCCCCCACGATACGGACCGACGATCTGCGGGCCTACCATGAACTCTTATTGCGATTCAATTGACGACCTAAACTGAACTGCATCGGAATTGAATCAATAATTAAAAGTTGGTGGCTTTCTGGTCAAGATCACCGGAATAGGTTAGATGAGGGTATCGCAGGACCGATCATCATAGCGATCATTGGGGGAGGTCTTGGCCTTTGTCCAGCGGTTTTCTTCTATCTTCCGACTGAAATTATGATGGTGATGAATCGATATAATTGTTGAGTGATTGGCGCTGAGCTCTATTTGAGTTGCGATGAGTTTCGACTCAGATCATAATATTGTCAGAGATTGACGGCCAATTCCTGTATTCAATAGCAATCCTTAATTGGCGACACGAGCTTGACATTTTATCCATTTCCTGCTTTTGGCACTTAAGTTACGGAATATAATTTAAAAACCATTTATGTGATGACATTTTGTTATTTTTATCTTGGTATTCGTTTGAAAGTGACAAATAAATGAATTAAATGGCGACATTAAATTAATGCACGGTTAGAGGTACCTTTAACCCTTAATATAAAAATATAAATCTTAAAATAATAAGAAATGAAATTGTAAAAATTTTAAACAAACAAATTATATGTTTAGGAAACAAAATTTTATACACGTTTGTGCCTACGTGGTCGCACAAGTAGGCACAAAGTTGGTGTCAGCAAAAGACAGTAAAAGAACAGTATTTAATCTTCATGCTCGAGCGCCCAAACCGACGCACGCACACATACAACAGATTTACATAGCCGCGAATCAATCTTCGGAAGGCAAGAAATATCGCATATCCATAGCAATTTAAAATAGTATAATTAAGATGATCTTTAATGTTTATTCCGATAAGTTTTACAAAATCACTTCGAGACGTGTTTGTTATAAACGAGCAGCAACATATTATATTGTAATTGAAATGATTTGTAAAACGATGAAAATGTAACTCTTGATTTAAAAGAGTAGCAATGAGTGTCTTGCGACTTCTTCTCATTAGCTCAACCCTTTATGAAGTAGCATTAGATTCAATAGGTTTTTTTTTCTCCTATTGAATTTTTAATTTTTTTTCCGTGACCTACATGAAGAAAGTGATTTTGATTTGATTTGATCTTACACGAGGCATCCTCAGACTCATTTCAGCGTTTAGCGAGTCGACGCATCACTGAAGGTTCTACATGTAACGGCTAAACGAATGTCGAAGTGATGTTGTGAAACTTATCGTAAATAACAGAAAGATCATTTACAACATTCTAAGTAACAATTTACTATAATATTGGACTTGAAAATATGGTGTTACTAAATCTGACGCTCTCGAGTAACGCTTAAGTCTGACGCTTAGGGCGGAGACAGATATGGCCCGAACGTTCGTATAAAAGCTTCGCTCCAACAGTTTCTTTTTAATGTTTTTATTGCAATTTCAGGTACAGCCTGGGGATACCTAGAGAGCTTTCTCTTCTGGTTCCTTCAGGATCTAGGTGCCTCCCAATCTCTGATGGGCATCACGATCACTGTGGGAGGCATTGCTGGTCTTCCTCTCCTTGTTCTTTCTGGACCTATCATTAAGAGAATTGGACATTCAAATGTCTTGTTTATTGGTTTTGTGTTCTACGCTATTAGGTTATTTGGTACGTATTCATGCATTAGGTACTTATTATCTTTGATTTCATAATGTTATGACGTGTTTGCTTTAGATTATCTGTGATTCGTTTGGCTTTGCAAAGTAATTACGTATGCTCCATATTCCTCTTTTAAGATATCATTATTTCTGGTTACTCAATAGTTACTTAAAAATATTGCGTTTGGGTACTTGAAAAATCTTACACGGCCTTACAAATAAACTTGCTATAACGTTAAAACTGAGAATAAACCAAGAACATGCAATATGTTGACTATATCGCTGACAACACTGTCAATACAATGATAATTCTGAAGTTTTCCGTATGTCAAGCACACTTACTAATAAATGCGGGAAATGTTATATGTCCGAAAGAAAAGAAGGAATAAACCTGTCTATTTGCAAACTGTCTATTAGTATTGTCTATAGTAAAATTGGCGAGCAGTTTTCCAGTTACCCGTACCGGAACACGCAAGTTCTGGTCGTTGTCGAAAGCTGCTCTTGGTAACTTGGTAACCGTCCATGCCGCCGTTGCACATGAGGAATGACACCCTGGCCCATATGGCAAAAGAGAAAGCCGATCTCATCTGCACTCTTTTTGCCTCCAACTTGACTCTTGACGACAACGGGAAAACATCCCCGACCATCCCGCGGTGTCAGACCTCCATGCCTGAAGTACAGTTCAGACAGAAAACTGTTCGGCGAGCTCTGTTTTCGTTGGACGTCAAGAAGTCGAGCGGGCCGGATGGCATTTCTCCAATCGTACTTAGAACGTGTGCCCCTGAATTGACGCCGGTGCTAACGCGTTTATTCCGGCACTCTTATTCAAAAGGCATAGCCCCTGACTCATGGAAGTCAGCCCTTGTCCAGACGATCCAAAAAAAGGAGACAGTTCGGATCCGGCAAACTACAGCCTACTCTCCAAAATCATGGAGAGCATAATTAACCGCCAGCTCTTGGTATACCTTGAGGGTCACCAGTTGATCAACGACCGGCAGTACGGCTTCCGCCATGGTCGGTCGACTGGCGATCTTCTGGTATACCTAACACATAGATGGGGGGCGGCTATTGAAAGCAAGGGGGAAGGCCTGGCAGTTAGCCTGGATATAGCGAAGGCCTTTGATCGTGTATGGCACAAGGTGCTCCTCGCAAAACTTCCATCATTTGGGCCTCCCGAGAGCTTATGCAAGTGGACCTCCAGCTTCCTCACTGGGCGCAGCATACAGGTCGTTGTCGACGGTTATTGCTCGAATCCCAAGCCCGTGAACGCTGGAGTGCCCCAAGGCTGTGTGCTATCTCCCACGCTGTTTCTTCTGCATATCAATGATTTATTGGACACCGCCAACATACATTGCTATGCAGACGACAGAATGGTGATGCCGTATACACGGGCCATGCAGGTCTCTCTCGGGAAAACGTCGACCAGTGCCGGGAGAAACTTGTGTCTTCTATCGAGTCCTCTCTCGAGAAGGTCGCGGAATGGGGTAAGTTGAACCTTGTCCAATTTAACCCCCAGAAGACTCAAGTTTTACCACTAAAAAAACCCCATTTGCCGTATCACCGCTCTTCGACAACACTTCCCTTAAAGCCTCGCCTAGTATCGGAATACTGGGTCTCGAAATTTCGAGCGATTGCGAATTCCGTGGCCATCTGGAGGGCAAAGCCAGATTAGCTTCGAAGAAACTGGGCCTCATAAATAGAGCACGGTAATACTTCAAGCCGGCCCCCATTCTAGCGCTCTACAAAGCGCAGGTCCGGCCACACATGGAGTATTGCTGTCATCTCTGGTCTGGCGCACCCCAGTATCAGCTCGATCCATTTGACCGCGTGCAACGCAGAGCAGCTCGAATTGTCGGGGACCTAGCGCTCTGTGAACGGCTGGATCACTTGGCGTTGCGTAGAGACGTCGCTTAATTGTGTGTCTTCTACCGCATTTATCACGGGGAGTGTTCCGAAGAGATACAATAATAACAAAGAAAAAAATCAAAGGTATACAGTTACAAACGCAAACATTCACATAAATAATTAATTTGATTATTCGTATTGATGCAACACATTAAATTAAATTAAACTTGGGACAACGATAACAACGGTTTTAATTTTAATTCTAAACCATGTTTAAACACAGTAGGGGAGCACGAAAATATGTCGATGTCAATTTACGATTAATATTAAGTTTATCTCATTCCAGGTTATTCGTTCATCTATAATCCTTGGTTGAGTTTGATATTCGAGGCGATGGAGTCGGTGACGCTCTCGCTGTCGTTCACCGCAGCCGTCACATACGCGGCACTTCTCTCCTCCACCACTACGGATACCTCCGTACAAGGATTGCTCGGTGGACTATACTATGGCGTTGGTACGTACTTCTGTTGATATAGGTTGGTTGAGTTTAATATTCGAGGCGATGGAGTCGGTCACGCTATCGCTGTCGTTCAGCGCAGCCGTCACGTACACAGCACTTTTCTCCTCCACCACTACGGATACCTCCGTACAATGACTGCTCGGTGGACTATACTATGGCGTTGGTACGTACATATTATATTGATATAGGTTGGTTGAGTTTGATATTCGAGGCGACGGAGTCGGTCACGCTATCGCTGTCGTTCACCGCAGCCGTCACGTACGCACCCTTTCTCTCCTCCACCACTACGGAAACCTCCGTACAAGGACTGCTCGGTGGACTATACTATGGCGTTCGTACGAACAAATATTGATATAGGTTCGTTGAGTTTGATATTCGAGACTATGGAGTCGGTGACGCTATCGCTGTCGTTTACCGCAGCCTTGACGTACACGGCACTTCTTTCCTCCACCACAACGAATACCTCCGTGCAAGGACTGCTCGGTGGACTGTACTATGGCGTTGGAACGTACATCTTTTGATATACACGGAGTCGGTGACGTTGTCGCTGTAATTCACCGCAGCCTTCACATACGCGGCACTTTTCTCCTCCACCACTACGGACAACTTCGTACAGGGATTGCTCAATGGACTCTACTATGGCGTTGGTACCTACATCTATTATATATTTGAAATGATTTGATTGTACTGACCACGTAGATAAGAGATAATTTTTAGACTTGACTAGTTAAAAATTAAAACATATGTACACTGGCCTGCAAAACTAAGTATCACACTTTTCAATTTTTTTTTTTCTTAACTATAGAAGGTAGAGATTTAAGATTAAAAACGTTTTATTGCAAATTTTATAGGCTTTAATTCTAAAAACTAAAATTATACATTAGTAACATTTTTAACTTAAAAAAGATAAAACAATGAAAATAGACATTTTTAGTTTAGTGTAAAAAAATCAACTAAAATGTATTACATGTTATTTAATTTTTAATAACTGGTATTGCCTCCTCGAGCTCTGATTACAGCTTCGAGCCGGTTTGGCATATTGAACACTAGGTTTCGGAGCCGATGTTGGGGAATATTCTCCCATTCTTCTACCAGGGCTTTAGTGCCCTCAGGGTAGTAGGTGGTGGTCTGCGATTTCTGACTAGCCTCCCAAGCTCATCCCAGGCGTGTTCAATCGGGTTGAGATCAGGACTTCTAGATGGCCAATCCATCACGCTGATACCGACCTCCTGAATATGCTCTTGTACGATATGAGCCGTGTGTGGCCGGGCATTATCATGCATCAGCATCGATCCATCACCCATATTTGCTAAATACGGCCCTGCATACTCATTGAGAATCTCTTGAGCATATCTTTGCCGAGTGAGGGTGCCATTTTCTATGGCTACTAGATCTGTGCGACCTTCTGAAGATATGCCAGCCCATACATGTACACTGCCTCCACCGTATTGGACTCTTTCTGAGATGCAGGCTTGAAGGTTTTGCTCACCAGGTCGCCTGTAAACACTTCGCCTTCCATCAGAAGTGTAAAGGGAGAATCGAGACTCATCTGCAAACAAAATTCTTGACCATTCTTCTTCATCCCACTGCATGTGTTCACGGGCGTATCGCAGTCTCGCTACTCGATGCTGTCTCTCGAGTTTTGGGCCACTCGCTGGTCTTCGGGGTTTCAAATTTGATTCAGCAAGTCTTTTTCTCACTGTACTGTCACTAATGTAGTCCCTCCGGGTCTGAAGTAGCTGTTGCTGGACTTCAACTGCATTTTGGTGGCGATTCACACACACACAGTGGAAATAATATAACGATCTTCTCGGGCACTGGTACACCTGGGTCTGCCATTACAAGGTCTCCTCAGATGGTGTACAGTCTCTTCGTACCTTCGCTTTACCTTCTGGACCGTTCGTACCGTCACACCCACCATTCTTGCAGTGCGACGCATACTGATGCCTAGTTCCAGAAAAGCCATGATCCAAGCACATTCTTCAACTGAAAGATGCATTATAAAGAAATGTTATGTGCTTTTTAGCATAAATTTTTAAAACAAGACCCATGGATCTTCAAAAAAAATTTAAAACAGAAAGAAAAATGTGAATGGTAAAATTGTAATTCGGAAACATCTACTTTGAAAAAGGAATGGTTTTGTTTTTGAAGTTTTTCTTCAGCCAATTCTTAAAAGAAGGTTACCGACTATAAAGTTTTTATGTAAAAAATTAAATTCTCTTTGGAGTCCTTTTTATTTCGAAAGTATATCTTGTGAACTTAAAACGTTATCCCAATTTTAAAAGAGTGATACTTACTTTTGAAGGCCAGTGTATTTCCCATTAAAAAATTTATAAAAGAGCATTGATCTTGAAGCTCGTGAGCAATTATTATTCTGATCATACAAAAGTTGTTATTCATAAAGTTGAATATTTGATATTTTTGAACTAATTTAATGGTAATAATAATTATTTGTGTAGTATTTCTAAACGAAAACCTCCCCTAACTAATTTAAATTTAATTAAAATCTGTATAAACCAACATGAGCTGCAGACTCGTTTGTCCTCCAGTTTCATAAAAGTAATATCTAATTGCAGATGTAATGCTTATGTATCCTCTTCCTGTTAACTGTTTGTCCTTCGACAAATGCCTCCTCCAAGATCTTCCATTCTCTCCAATTATGTGTTATTGTAGTGGGCCTTTCACTATATAAACAACTTTTTATGTTAAAAAGTTTGGCCAAACATTTTTTTTACCAAAAAAATATGTTTTATTTCGCAGGCAAAGGCGCGGGAAGTTTGACAGGAGGATATCTCATGAAATATATCGGAACTCGACCCACGTATAGAGTTTTCGCTGGCGCAACTCTTGTAACTGGCTGCATTTATTGTATATTTAATAGATTCTGCATTCGAAAAAGAGTTATAGCACGAGAGAATGACTTCTATAAGAAAAAGCAAAACTCTCTAGACCTAGAGTGCCAAGAGACCGCATGTAATAAGAAAACTATAACGGCAGGAGATAAAGCTGATGATTCTAAATCTGATGTTGTAATACCGAAGATCTGCTTAAACTTGACACCTGACTCCGGAGGTATAGATGGTAATAGCGATTCAGGAGTAGATAATCCGTCATATGTTGATAATGAAACGTCGTCTGTTAACAGTGCAAGAAAGAATGATAAAAATAGTAATGTTTGATAGGTCTAATTATACAGAGTAGGACTGAATTGTGAGATTTCTCGCAACTAATATAATATAACACTTTTTGAAGTAATACTTCTTTAGGCGCGTTATTAAAAAATGATGAGAGTGAAATTACTTTAAGATGCGTGCGCATCATTGTAGTAGAACATTAACAGGTTGAAGTTGGTTCAAGGCAAAGGGTTCAAACTCATTATTTAATAATTAATTGTCAAAGCCATCTTCCCAAGATTATTACAAAATTGTTCTTTCTAAAAACGTAGAACAGCACGAGGAATAAATCATTTTAATGATTTTTGCTTCGTTAGGCCGAAGAAGTATAACTTCTTGCGTGCATACATAAGTCCACACACATTTTTTTTCATTGATAACTGATTGAAAATTGTCTTCAGAGGACTAAGAACCCAGGAGACAAATATAATTATATCCGTCCAGTTGGAACTCTATATGAACTAGACTCAGGCTTTGGTGGAGACCAAAACACAAGATGGTTTCTATACGGTTGTCTATCGGGATGTAAGTTAGAAAAAGGCCACGGTTTCTTGTCTTCGAAAATCTTACGCCCTTACAAATAAACTTGGTATAATGATATACCGCAGAATAAACCAAGAATATGCAAAATGTTGACTATATCGTTGACAGCACTGTCAATACAATGATAGTTTTGAAGTTTTCCTAATGTCAAGCAGCCTTGCAAATAAACGCGGGAAACGTGTAAGCCAATCATAGAGAAAATGTTTATTTATAAACGTTTTGCATATTCCTTGTTTATTCTCTGTTATAACTTTATACCAAGTTTATTAAAGTGAAATGTTTATTACATCTTCTCAAATTTTTTCGTTTGTGTGTTGCATGTCGCGTGACGGTCGGTCGGCGCCTATAGTTCCCAGCAGCTGACCGTGTAGTGTATAGACTATTTTATACTCATTTGTGCCAGTACTCCACGCAATTTTGTTTGTTTTTAATATTTTATATGAAAAAAGTTTCACTTTTACTGTGGTTTCATAAAACCACACAATCTTTTTTTGTAAGGCCTTTAGTATTTTGTAACCTAGAAGGATTCAATGCAAGCAAGTCAACGACACTATAGTTCATAACAGCCCTGCTTGAGGCCGCAGTATGTATTGTATATTCTCGTCACCTTAGATCATGTATACGTCTAGAGAGACTGTGACAGCCGTGAAAACGTAGTAAAAAGTTGAGGTTGACAGTTAACCTCTATATTGAGAAATGCGTGCACACTAATACAAAGTTACATACAAATCGCGAGTGTAAGACGTAGCTTGTCACGCACAGTAATAAACCTGGGCTGTTTTCATCGGTTGTCTAACAGCATGGGGCTCTGTCAAGACGTGTTAATTAGCTAAGGTCATAACTTTTTGCTGTCCTATCACTTACAAGTATTTTTTTTTATGACAATAAGGGACGAGAGGAGCAGGACGTTCTACTGATTATAATTGATACGCCCTGCCCGCAGTCCCGCTCAGGACTCTTGGAAAATCCAAGAATTCTGAGCGGCACTACAACTGCGCTCGTCACCTTGAGACATAAGATTTTAAGTCTCATTTGCCCAGTAATTTCACTAGCTACGGCGGACTTCAGACCGAAACACAATAATGCTTTCACATTACTGCTGCACGGCAAATAGGCGCCGTTGTGGTACCCTTAACCTAGCCAGCATCATGTACAAAGGAGCCACTGGTACATTTTATTTCACTACTTACGCACTCAAATCGAATCCATTAAAAAAACAACAACTCTAATATACATTTACCCATTTCGTACACCTGTTCACCATTAACCAATCAAGTCTCCAAATAAATCAGCTGAATAAGGTTTCTGCAGCAAACCAGAACAGCTAGTTAAGTCAGATCTACAATCTGAATAAATATTAAAATGTTCCATTTATTTATGTGTGGCTAACTACTGGTTAATCGAAATTTTGTATAGTTATGTGCCAGGCTGTAACTGTAAAATATATTGGATACATTTGAATATAAATTGTAAATAGTTAAAATAAAATCAGTAATATATTATATTTAAACACTATTTGGCAGTTTTATTACAGAATAGAGAGATGTGGAGTAGAAGAAGGGGTAATGAAAGTTATTGGTAAGAAATTGTTGTGGTGCTTTTGTGATGGAGAGAAGATGGATGAAAGTAGACTGATTTCTGAATTATAGAGCTGATAGAAGGAAATTTTGGAAAAGATTGACCTAAGCATGACCAGGAGAAGTGTAAGAGGGTCATAAATAAGGGAGTGTGCATAAAAGGTTTGATGTTGGTGGAAGCAGCGAGGCCCAGTATGTGAGGACTATGGTATATGAAATATCATTTTTTACGGAAAAAGGAGGACAAACGAGGGTACGGGTCACCTAGTGTTAAGTGATCACCGCCGCCTACATTCTCTTGCAACACCAGAGGAATCACATGAGCGTTGCCGGCCTTTAAGGAAGGTGTACGCGCTTTTTTGAAGGTACCCATGGGGGAAACACCGCACAAGGAAACTCATTCCACAGCTTTGTAGTAGGTGGAAGAAAGCCCCTTGAAAACCGCACTGTGGAGGACCGCCACATGAGCACACCATCCAGATGGTGAGGATAATATCCTAACTTGTGGCGTGTCGTGCGAAGTTGGAATTCGGCGGCAGGAGTCAGGTGAAACCGCTCTTCAGAACACTCTCCGTGATAAATGCGGTAGAAGACGCACAATGAAGCGACGCAGACGTCTCTCCGCAACGCCTAGTGATCCGGCCGTTCACAGAGCACTGGGTCCACGACAATTCGAGCAGCTCTGATCATAATATCTGCCATTACCTATGGGAAACAGGTGAGATCGTATGGATGCATATATTATATAACTTACTAGCTATTGCTCGCGACGTTGTCCGGGTTTACGTTATAAGCAGCTAAATACAGCAGGATTTATAATGACATTGTTAGTGTAGCATAGATATAGATTTATTTAATACAACGGTAACGAAATTAAAACACCAGCTCAGTAAAAATTTTTCGAATAATATCGATAATTTAAACGTCTAAATTTATATAACATAATAAGTTAAATAAGAATTTATATAAATTTATTATTAAGTATAATATAGTGTCGACTGAAGAGTATATGACTAAGCAAAATAGTATTCAATAAATGTCAGCCTTTATTGAACACGTGCATGTAGATGCACGTCCGTTTATGTATTAATTTTTTATGTATAATAGATAACATTCTTAAATAAACTAACGAATCTTTCTTACCTTACCGCTAGATCAGATTTTCTTATCCTCGATTTGTTAATATTAATCTGGTAACTATTTATTATGTAATTAGCTAGGAAATATCTGCGAAAACTTGTAAATATCCTTTTATGTAAATATTTTCCTAACTATTATTGTATTTAGCTGTAAGTTTTCCAATTACAATAAAATAAAATAAAAATAAATAAATAAAATATAATGTCTGCCTTTATTCTGATAACATGGATAAATCTGATAATATGTTGTCCAGGCCTCTCAATATTGACGCAAAACTGAATTAAACCTCTTCGGTAGTTTTTGAGTTTTGTCCAGACATACATACAAAAATCCAAGTAAAAGACGAAAATTGTACAAAATACTTTTTTGGCTACGGTATTGATTGTAAAACACACAGCAAATATTCTTTTCAAAAAATATCAACTTACAGTTTTTATCGTGTAACGATCTCATATAATATCATAATCTATACTAATAACTTTGTTTGTTTGTTTGTTTGAACGCGCTAATCTCTGGTACTACTGGTCCGATTTGAATGATTCTTTCAGTGTTGGGTAGTCCATTTATCGAGGAAGGCTATAGGCTATATATGTTTTTTTTTCAAAATTAGGGATCCGTAATAAAATTGCTATTTTGTAACATAAGGTGTAAAATCGAAAACCTATTTTTGCGTGCGCTGCAAAAACTATTGACAATAGAACAAAATGATGTACAGGCTATAATATAGGCAATATTTTATTACTTATAAAACTATCGCGTGAATTATACTTTATATGGCAAAACAATGTTTGCCGGGTCAGCTAGTATATTATATGATATATACATAAGATTATATAAGGCAGATGCCTTATTCATAATAAAACGTTTTTCGAAGGTATAAAGCTATATTAGTTAAAACGTGTTTTAAGCCTATCTAACGTTCGATAACATTCCTTATTCATATTCGTTAGATAAATCTCCCATAACTAATACGTCTCTATTTTTTTTTAATTTATTTAGTGGCACGGGATGCAAGTCCATAGGCCAATACGTCTCTATAGTACGCAATGTTGCCATTTCGTACAAAAAACATGATTTTAACTAATTTAATGAGGAACTGTCAATGGAAACAGACATCTTTTCAATGTCAATGGTTTTTCCGTTGTCAAAAGTCGATGTCAAAATAATTTCAAACTTCAAAAATCAAAGTTTTGAAGTCTGTCGGTTGTCAATCTATGACGGATATCCAACAACTTTGAGCGGGACGCTATTCACATTATTTAACGAACAGCTGATCGATGTCGGCCGTGTTTTTTTTTGCGTTCGAGTGCTTAAAATTGGTTTATAGAAGGGTCCTAGCTACTATAAGCCACGTTTCCTATAACGAAGAGATAATTAGCGTTTTACGAGCGTATATTAGCGATGTTTTAAATCTCCGCTAAGTCATTATGAATAAGACAGAATATGTATAAGTACCGACCCAGCAAGCATTGTGGGTGAAATTTAGTGAAATTCTTTCTTAGCTAATCTCTACTCGTCTAGTCGTTTTTATCAATATTGAGTTTTCTTCGCTTTGACGTAGATTGTAGATTATCTAAATATTTTTTGCTGTAAGTTGTAAAGTTATACTTCTTTAGGCGCATTATGAAAAAATGGTGAAAGTGAAATTTTAAGTTGCGCGCGCATCACTTCATCACAAAAGTAACAGGATGAAGTTAGTTCCTAAAATGTTCTGGACGTTTTCGTTATTCGTTATTTTTTTTTAGTTTCTTCGTCCATTATTAGGACAGGCAAAGGGCTATTTCCGTATCCGAGCCGTATTCATAATTTAATAATTAATTGTCAAAGCCATCTTTGCAAGATATTTACAAAATTGTTCTTTCTAAAAACGTAGAATAGCACGAGGAATAAATCATTTAAATGATTTTTGCATCGTTAGGCCAAAGAAGTATAACTTCTTGCGTGCATACAGAAGTACACACACACACTTTTTTTTTATTAATTAAACCATTCACTGTAAAATTCCACTCTTGCACAGCATTGTTAGTGTGACAATGCTAGGTCTCATTGCAAATGTAAGTGTGATCTCATTAGTAAAATTATATTGATATAATACGAAATAAATACGTTGAAGAGCATTTTCACATTAAGCCCACGGATGAAAACCTGCTTCGAAGGTATTAAGGGGCTACCAACACTGCGTCTTCCGGTACGTGGTCGCCATTCGAGGACTTTACTGACCCAATGGGCTAAAACGGCTTTACTTACGGTTTGTCGGAGTAAGTACCGACTAGTTTGAGCACGGAAGCACTGAAACTATTGTGTCACTATTGGTGTTCACGGGTGCACAAAATGTACACACCACTACGTAATCATCGCTTTATGAATCTTACTCCGAGATGCGTTTAGCTGCTCGGGATTCCAAGTAGGTGGCAGAGACCAATCCATGTCTCTATTAAAACTAGGTCGTCGGTTGATTTCGATGGCTTTCAAAAGCTTGCGAGACACAAAATTCTTACTTTTACCTCATCAAACCTAATATAAAATATAAGAAAAAAAAAAAGAATATAACGCCTGTTAAAAAATGAAGGCAAAATAGTAAGCGTTCAAAAACAACTTTGCTCTAATACACCGGAGGACAACGTGTTAAGTCTATCGCTACACGAAGTGCCAGTTGAGGCTCAGCGAGTGCTGCCACCAGGCCTTAAGTTTGCGATTGCTCCAAATAAATTACTAGGCTAGTACTGTCTGATAGTCGTAGTACGCAACAAGTGCCTGGACTAGAAGCTGAATGCCTGAGGCAGGATATATATAACATCATCCGAAAACACAAGAGCCCGAAACCGAATATCCCGAGACAGGAGTTTCGGGCACTATTGTCCTTACGCAAAAATTCTGATATCCTCGTGTTATCAGCAGGGAACCGCACACGGTTTAGGTGGTCCCAACGTAATGACTTTGGGGGGGAAATGCTTACACGGTAAAACAGAGCTCACCATTTTAAATGCGGGTACCGTAATTGCGGAACGTTACATCGATGACATCATCAGGCCTCAAGTGATCTATTAGCACACATGCCTCCGCACTCACAGCTAGACCGACCCAAGCTGTACCTACAAGAAGAGTTCATATGTTGAGGTATTACCATAACAAGCAGTCAGAATTAAAACCCAGTCGAGCACATGTGGGACAAAGTGAAACGAAGGGTTAGAGAAAATGGGCAAGTGGTCTACAACCACCGGCGCTTGTGTGTAAAACGTGTCTGGGAGTAGATTCCAGATGAAAACTTGAGGAATTTGATGCGTAGAATGCATACGAGGCTTCAGCAGTGCATTGCTAAGAGGGGAAGATAAAATAAAAAATATAAAGAAGACACAAAAGTGACAGGAACAGTATGTCTTTTTCGGGTGATTTTGTTGTTCATGTTTTTCATTAAAAATGGCCCTTATCCTAATGAAGTTAAAAAAAAACTATCATGATCATTATTTTAAACAATTATTAACCTAAATTGAAAGTAATCACATTATTTTTAACCGACTTCAAAAAGGAAGAGGTTATCAATTCGATCGGTATTTTTTTATGTGTGTACACGATTACTCTGAGATTTATGATCCGATTTACGTAATTCTTCTTTTGTTTGATACGAAATAGATGCCATTTGGCCCATAAATATAAATTTAACATAGTTTGGCCCAGTAATTTATTATTTTATGAACATTTATATGAAAATTTTCGTCTACCTGGATGACAGAATTGTTGTCTGTGTACGGCTTTTTTTGAGTTTTCATTCAAGTTGATTATATTTTATCTGCTACAAATAATTTTTACGGCTGACCGCATTTTGACGGCTTGTCGTATTTTACACAGATAAAGTTTTAATATTAAATATTTTTACTTTTATAGTCTGTTAAATTACCTTCCTTGTGTAACTGACACTAAAACGTAAAAAATAAAAAAAGACCGACTTCAAAAACTGAAAAGTATCAAATAACTAAAAATTTAATTTAATAAATAAATAAATACACCTCTTATGCAAACCTTTACCTTTAATATTAATAAAATACTATTATTTGTATATTGATAGCTTTGAAGTTGGTGCCAAGCTAAATGTAATAAAGGTACACTCGCCACGCGTGACTTTGAGCGGAATAGCTTCGTCTAGAAAAAAACAACCCAAGGGGACAGACACGCAAGGCCAAACAACCTAAATAAATAGAGTAAGTAAGCTGTGTATAATATTAAGTTTTAATTTGTTTAGGGCTTGGCACTGACTTAAAACCTATCGAAAGCTCAGCGGAACGCTTCAATTTCATGACGGGCAGTTTGGGTTTCGACCTGGACTTTCAACGGAAACCGCGATATTAAGTCCGAAGCAGACTGTCCAATATTATAGTGCTGCAGCATATGCGGTTAAGAAAATTAGACGGTTAACTGACATAGATACGGCGAGATTAGTAAACTTTAGTTATTTTCATAGTATTATGTCCTATGGTATATTGTTATGGGGAGCGGGATATTTAGAGCGGCCGATATTAATACCATCTTTGTGCTGCAGAAGAGCTATTCGCGCGATTTATAACCTAGGTCCTAAACAAACATTAAGAGATTTTTTTTAAGAAATAAACATTTTGACTGTTGCTTCTCAATACACTTTTGATAATGTTCTGTATGTGCACATTGAAGAATTTTCTAGAAACTGTGACATTCATAATGTTAACACGAGGAACAAACATAAACTTGTTATGCCTACTACTCGGTTGGGTCGAGTTAGTAAGTCTTTTGTTGGGCGATGTATATGCTTCTACAATATGATCCCAGAAAATGTACAAAACAAATGTGTTACGAAATTTAAAAGAATTGTTAAAAAACGTTTGTGTGGGAAAGGTTACTATAGCATAAACAATTTTCTTAATGACACCACGGACTGGGAATAAACCGAACACCCTCCGGCTCTTTAATTATAAATGTTTATTATACGATATCACATTGTAATCCATATTTTACATTAATAAAAAAGCCCGCTGAGTTTCTTGCACCTATTCTTCTCAGGTCTGGCAGTCTCTTTTGAATGGGTGGTAAATTTTGACGTTCAATAAGTGATTTATATCCTATTTTGAAGAAAAATATTTGAATTTAAATTTAAATATACCAGCCGAAAAACGTCGGTATACGCCTGTTTCCTTGATCTATCCAAGGCTTTCGATTTAGTGGCATACGATGTGCTTTGGGAAAAGATGGGGAGAGCTTGCGTACAACAGGAGCTGCTTAATATTATGAGATTTTCGTACGCGAACCAGTTAAATAGTGTCAGGTGGGGAAGGGAGCTCTCTGAGCCGTACGGGTTGGAGAGCGGGGTGAGGTAGGGGTAACCTCGCCTAAGCTTTTCAATTTGTACGTGAACGAGCTGATCGTGGAACTCAGAATGAAGATGACATGGTGTTGTTGGGTCCCACGGCCGGCTCGATCAGAGAGTTGCTTCAATCATGTAAGGAGTACGCTGCTAGACATGAGTTAGTGTATAACGTGGCCAAAAGTGAATACCTGATCTTTAAGGCCGTAAGCAAGTGCAATATGAGGCTATTATCGCACTCAATGGGACTTTAATCAAACGAGTCACAGTTCAGTTTTTGAAGTCGGTTTTTTTAAATGTAGTTTTTTTTTGTAGCTACATTAGTTAATGTAATGTCCATACTGTTTTCGTGGTACAGCAAAAAATCTTAGTGGCCCTTATTTTGTTGTTGAGTAGTATAGTAAATTTAGGTTAGTTGTAAGTGACTTTTTTTAGATAAGATTGTCTGAACAAAATCATAAATTGGGATACTTAGTGTAAAATATTTTGTTGTTTATAGGGATCGTATATTGTAAAGAACTTAATAAAAATGAAAGGCCCATATTGATACTTTACTTTCTTATTCAAATACTATGTCATATTGGTTGGGGCGTGGGTATCTTCATCCACGAAGATCATAATCTCCATAAATTGGTGGAACCAAATAGTTTTAATGGGGTTTATATAAAAATGAAATGTACAGAAAAAGTTAATAGTAATTATGAGCCATTTACTTTAAATTACAATAGCTTTAAGAAAAAAAGGTTAGGTAGATGTAAAATAATAAAAGTAAACATGGCATTATATATTTCTATGTTTCCATGACTCCACACAATAAATTTCTCTCATGCAATTCCATCTCCAAAAACCATCCTGTATCATATTAAAGATTGTTTCCTTCCAAACCTTAGCAGCTTGTGTTATAGGAAAATGTTCAGTATTATGTATCGAATATAAGATTATAACTCTATGCTCTACTTGAATTATCAAATTCTTTATACAAATATCTAACACTTTCCATGAAGCAACAGTGAGCGCGCGTGAAGCGGCGGGTGACATTGATTATCCCGCTAACAGTGCAAATTAAAACTCGGCTCGGGTCATCTCGTTCGTGATGCAGATGTTCCACATACCGTGGTATACCGCTAACAATTAACACATTTTATTTCACTGTTGTCAATTCCATTACTATAGCATGCCACTACATTTCACCTCATTCAACATTTACGACTCGTTTCCCGAGCTGAACGCTCGCAGCTAATAGCACAGTCTCTATGACTGCTCAAAATTCAAAATGGTTGTAAAAGAAATTTCGTTATTTATTGTGTGTTTAATAATCGAAGATGTTGTTCCCTTAAGTTTTCCTGGACCGCGTGTTTATGTCGTGACGCCATCACCTCGACCTTTTCAAGCAAATCGTGACAACTCTGGCCCATTTTACTACCACAACTGGATGAGACGAATGGATTCAGAACCGAATATCACAACCACCACGACAACGGAAGCACCTAAAGTCAAGACGCCTGATCTGATTTTTGCAGAGTTCGAGTCTGGTAATACAATGCAGAAGTCAATAAGGAAGCTGTTAGAAAAGGAACGAATCGATTCGACATCAACAACTACTACACCACGGCCGATTTATATTCCCGAAAATGATGATAGCAAGGTAACTCGAGTAGTTAATTATGGATTACCGGTATCAACACCAAGCAAAGAACTAGAACTTCCCGTATTCCAGGAAAATGAGCAGGAAGTTGATTACAATCCTGATTTATACGATTTGCCTGTAAATATTAATAAGGCAGCCACATCTTCAACAATGAAAACAACTACAACTACCAAAACGCCAGTTAATGTAGAGAATATTTGGCATGTAATTGACAACGAAAAGTTAAATCAATATACAGGCAATTGGAATGAAGTTCCCGTAGCTCCAGAATATACTAAGAGTGGAAAAAACAACAATAACAGTGGTTACGATGGTGAAGAAGATGAAGCTGCGACACCAGATGAATCAATTAACAATTCAGATGGCACTGAAGACCATGATGATATATTGAAAATCGATGATAACTTTGCATTACCAGGGTATGTATGTTATACTTATTAAATCTTTAAAATAGCTGCCGCCTTGAAATAAAATATTACTTACTAAAATATAATATTATATCTATTGTAATGTTTACAGATTCGGAACGAACCCTGGTAGTGGCGCCGAGAATGAATCAAGAGCTATTCGCACTGAACCGAATATTCGATTCCCTTATATTAATTTGAAACCATTTCAAATGAAGAAATTGAATAAACCAGATATAGATGCATTTTCTAACAGCAAATCAGGAAATAACCTTTACACAAGCCTGGATAATTTCTTTGATTTGAAGAATCCTGTTCGAGGTGAAGCACAAGACATTATCCCGATGAAACAACCTATTGACCGTTATAACCCAGCCCAGCCATATCTGCCTCAGTATAATAAAGTAATGAAGCAGTCAAGTCCAGTTTATGCACCGCCAAAAGCCACAGCCAATCTAGTACCGCCACCACCACCCCAACCACCGAAGATAACTGGAAATGACTTCCCAGCTCCGTCCACTTACGATTCATTCCCACCATACGCACCATCTAGTCCAAACTTTGCTCAAGATAGTATTCCATCGAGTCCTGCTCAACCGGCACCAGCGCCACCATCATTATCGGAAATGTCTCCACCAGTTCAAGTGGTACCATCCATTAGTTCATCACTTGATTCTTATTCAGATCCAAGCAGCGATGATGATCTGACGATACCGACGAATATTGGTTATAATTATAAGCAGCCGTCACCGCCATCACAATCAATGCCGCAATTTCGGCCAACTTTACCACCATTGGAAAAACCACAAATGGGCTACTCATATAATAAACCTTCAATGCCGGCACCAGTTCCAAGTGATTCAGACGACTTTAAAGGATACCATTACTCCAAGCCTCAAGCCCCGACACTTGACTACCCACCGGCTGCTACATACGATTCACCTCCAAGCTATGATCACCCAGGTCCACCGTCCGACCATGACCATCCTGATCATGATTCATACCATGGAGATATGGATGATCATGATATGGGCATGGTGCCCCCACCTCCACCCAGTGACTCTAAACCGGATTCCTACGGCGGGCCACCAGACCATCACGACTTTCCAAGTGACTTCCCTAGCGACTTTCCAGGAGATCTAAAGTTTCACCATGACTTTGATGATCATGATCACTATCATTACCATCATCCAACAACAACCACGACCAGCACAACAGAAACGCCAAGAGTCAACAGATTCAGTTACTATTACTTAGGGAAAAAGTTGTATTACCTGCCTTTGTATTTCAGTATCTACTTTATCGTTTACGTTGGCGCGTTAATTATAAAGGCAGTACTTCGTCACAAAATTGTTTACCCCAACAGTTGGAGACCAAATACGACGACTGCATCATTTTTCTCCAAGCGATCTGTGGATCAATATTTGTCGAATGAAAATCTCCACGAAGTTACGGGGAAAGTTACTCATGCTATCGCGACGGCTGCTGAAAAATATTTGAAGAGCAATAGTAAATTAGAGTAATCTGTGAACAATTCAGTAGGTACTTACTACGAAGTCATTAGCTTATATTTAAGTGTACATAGAAAATAAATTTTAGATTTAAGTTTATTTACATTTAGTGTTGAGATCTTGACATATTTAATTGAAACAAGCTGGATATTTTCGGATTATTTGAATATTTGTCGATTTTCCCAACAATGATTAACCGAATAAATATTTAAATTTCTATAAATGCGTTTATTTATCCTGTTTTCGTCTTTATCCAATATTAATTTGTTTAAATAAATATGCACATACTTATTGTAATTTTAAGAAATTATCTTCATTTATTACACGCTTTTTATTAGCTTCACCTGTATGTATGTTTGATTGTAACCGACTCATTGGGCGCGATTTTGACACACTTTAAACGGCCAGATATCGTTCAAAATTTGTAGATTTATCAAGGAGCGATGACAATACATTAATTTGATAAAATTATTGCATTTTTCAATTTGTGAAATAAGATTTTTGTTAATTTACCAGTATAATTTTCTTTTCTATCGTCGATAAGGCAGAAATGGAAAGAGAAAGAAATCTTTTCAACGACAGCGTGTTATTTAGTTTTTTAAACATTTTTTTTTAAATTTATTGTGTTAATAGATTACCATTTTTTTTATTTTTTGCAACTTTCATTATTATCTATACATCAAAATGACAACTTGGGCATATGAATGCTTACACGATGCCAGAAGACTAATTTTCAAAAGTTTTGCCAGACCGTTTCGACTGTCTATATTAACATCGAAACGGACCTATTTTGACACATATTTCACTGATAGATAGCTAGGTATAGGTATTATAAGGAGTAACTAGTGAAAAAACTTAAATTAATTAGATTTTTGCAAAAAAACAATAAAAATTAAAGTGTGATCATAATGTGATTTAATGGGCAGTTCGCCTACTTAACGTAGACTTCTACTAGGGAGAATTCGATGACTGCTTTTCGTTTGAAATAAAAAACTTAAATTATTGATCTTGTTGGTCAATGACTTTCTATCTAGACAAATCACGTTGGATGAGTCAAAGCCGAAATATGGAACATGCCACAAATTAAACCACAGCACAGTAGACATATGTATCGGTAGGGAAACTAAGCCTTGGTGATAAAATACTTACCTACGTGTGCGAATACTCCATTGAAGCAATAGGATTGTAAGGTTAGTTTTCTAACCAACCTTAAAAAAAAGAGTTTTGGAACAAACTGCCTTAAGGGGCGTTGCGTAGCGTAAAAAAGTAAAAAGCGTAAAATTTTTATGTAAAGTGTATGTATGATAGCTGTACAGTGTATAATGCAATATAGTCTACATGATGGGTGTTATGCAATATTTTTAAACAACATTTTATTGAATGTTTTTCTTGAAAATCTTTTTTTTCGATTTTTTTTTTAATTTTCGTTCAAATGATTTATTTGAAATATTGACGGGAAACTTTGAAATATGTGTTTTTAAACTTCCTCCGTTGAAGTTTCACTTCTACCACAGTCTAAAGAAACTCTTCCCTGCATTCATCCCACGAACATGTCTAGACGGGACAATTAAAGTTTTCGTGAGTGTCAATAACGAATATGACATCAATTTTGAGATCCAAGATGGCGGATGTCACTTTTACAATAAGATTAAATTGGGTATCTTCGAGAGTTTCAGTATGGGCATTTTCGAGATTTTCGGGAGTGTCAATTACAAATATTTTTTCAAGATCCAAGATGCAGGATGTGGCATTTTCAATAAAATCAATTTTCAGATTTTGGGAATGACACAATTTTAATTCAAAAGTCCAGCATTATCGGCTTTCAGGGTTCAACACCCTCGAGGATCATGAAAACAACACCCATGATAAAAAAGTTGATAATTTCAGCAGCACTATCTATTTCAACATCCTCAAAAATCAATATGAAAACGACACTCATGACGAAAAAATTGTCAATTTCATGCGGCCGCCATCTTGGATTTACATTTTGACAGCTCTATCAATTTCAGCAATATGAGTTTGAGCACCCTCAAAAACCATGAAACTTATAATTCAAATACCTATTAATTATAATAATAATATAACAATAAATCATTCTTATATACCTACTAAACTATAAGCCCCTTATTCATAATAGTCTGCTAACTTAAAGCATTGCTAATTCTCACTCTGTCTTCTTCTATTGACCTAAGTCAGAATGAGAAAAAACACTCCATAGCGGCTGTTTTAAGTTAGCGGACCATTATGAATAAGAGGGTAAAAGTTAAAAAAACGAAAACTGTAGGTTTGATGGAGCCGAGTTCAAATAGCCGTATACCACGCAATACGATGGCATTTTTAAAAAGATCGAGGAAACAAATAACAACGTAACACTCGACTCGTTTTGACCGCGAAAACCGCTTAGGGGCCTCGTCGATGCGCATGTTTGTGTGAGTGTGTCATTTCGAACGTTTGTACTCGTAGGTAGTTTCCGTACTGGTACATATGTCTACTGTGATCATAATAAGTTTCAACTGCTATATCTATACATTGACGCATTTCCTCCAGTTACTTAAAATATAAAACTAAAAGTGTTAATTCATTGACTATTTATATATATATATTTTTTTTTATGGAATAGGAGGACAAACGAGCGTACGGGTCACCTGTTGTTAAGTGATCACCGCTGCCCACAATCTCTTGCAACACCAGAGGAATCACAGGAGCGTTGCCGGCCTTTAAGGAAGGTGTACGCGCTTTTTTTGAAGGTACCCATGTCGTATCGTCCCAGAAACACCGCATAAGGAAGCTCATTCCACAGCTTTGTAGTACGTGGAAGAAATCTCCTTAAAAACCGCACTGTGGAGGACCGCCACACATCCAGATGGTGAGGATGATATCCTAACTTGTGGCGTGTCGTGCGAAGGTGGAATAAATAAACATGAATCAAATCCATGAACTCTAGAGTCGAACAAATCGGTCATAGATTTTAATTCTTACTTCACCTCTCTTCATCATCATATTGAAGTTTCCCTATACACGATACAGGAACGCTTCTGTGATTCCTCTGCTTCTAACACAGAGTGTCAGGCATCGGTGATCACCAGGAGGTGGCTCACATTCCTTTCATCCTCCTTATCTATAGAAAACATCTGGATGGTTGCTATATATATAAATGAATCTAAAAATCGGTGCAATAACTTTAAATACATATGAATACGGACACATTATTATCAAAAAATTATAACAATAATTTGACATTTAATATGGAAATTGATTCATAAAATTATTGCTATTAGTACCGAAATGATAATTCTATCGTTCCCTGAGTAGTTCAGTTATGTAAATAAAAAAATTGTTAGCATGGAGATATGAAGATCAGTAAAATTCAAGTGGTTGCTTAAATAAGGCTGACCTCATTCGTTTTCAGACGTTTTCCATTCAATATCCACTTAACATAGACCGAACACAAAGTAAGTTGCCAATAGCAAGTTAAACAATGTCTGCAAAGCCCTGATTTTTTATTTTATCGAGTCCCTTATGTGAATACACACGCCTAGGGTTACCGTTAGGGTCCGGATTAATCCGGATATGTCCGGCTCTCTAACTAGTCCGGATTTTATTTTAAATTAGATGGAATATAGTAATAAAACGACCAATTAACTAATACCAAATCAGTGACGAAATCTAAACAAGGTAAAAAGTCTCGATTTTATCGAAATGTCAGGCTTTTTGTCAGGACTTTACAAATTACTAAATGGTAACCCTATACACGCAAAACATCTACGCGAAAAATATACGACATAAGAGGGAAGAGGCGGTGCAGCGGGGGCAGAGGATACCTGCCGACAATAACTACGACAGTGCCGGTGGAGAAGTTGGGGTTAGCACTTCTGAGTTATTTAAAAATAATAAAAATTTTATAATAAAAATTTTTTCTATCTCTTAACAATTATAAATAATTTTGAATAGCTAAGGCAAATGTCATTGCTATACTTGTACATGTACATAGACGGGCACCTAGGTAAATAACTTGTTTCACTGACATCTTAAAATATAAATAAGCAATAAGTAGTTTCTGTCAATTTCGTCATTATATTTCGATGGAATTAATGAAAAAATGATCCCAGAGTCTAAGCACTAGCCTATCTGTCGATTAAATTAAAAAGCAGGCTAATAACTTAAGTTTAATATCAAGTGTGGCCCCCTCTTGCTAAAATGACAGCTTGTATTCGTCCGGGCATGCTCTCGATGCTATTCTTAATTGATTCTTGTTGAGTACACTCCCACTGCGCAGCAATTACATTCCTTAGCTCCCTGATGTTTTGCGGAGCGAGCTGCACCGATCTTACTCTTCGTTTTAGAACATCCCAAATGTTCTCTATGGGATTGAGGTCGGGACTTCGATCTGGCCAATCCAAACGATGAATCCCTACCTCATATACGCTTCCACATCGCCAGAACGCTGAGCGCGAGCGTTATATATAGTTTATAATAGGCTTTTAAATAGTGACTTTTAGTAAAAAGGCATTAAAAAGTCACAAAAGTTTACGTGTGTCTTATAGATCTGATGTTAGCCATTTTAGTATAAGCTACAAACAAAAATACCGACCCAAGTATTTAACTCACACCGTTAGCCGCTTTAGGATTGTGGTTATTCAAAAGAAATTATCGGCATATAATATAAGTCGGAGAATAAGTGATACATAGTTCTAAAATGACATAAAAATTGAAAATATTTTTCATTCTATAGAGAAATCAAGATACCTGTTTTTGCCTCTTTTTTTAGTCTTAAAACAGAATGAAAACTACCTACTTATAATTAAAATGCTGGAGAAGTTCTATTATCGTACATATCAATGGTTTTTATGGTCCAATTGATGATATATTATAGATATATTATAGATATTTATCGGTCCTAGATACATAATAAGTTTATTTAGCATGAATTTAGGTATTTCCATGAAAGTCTTCCGATCTCACTTTCTTGGTTACCGCTAGTAGAATCCCGCAAATTAAATTGACACATAACCCCGGCTAGAAACACGATTTGTTTGTTGAGTCTACATTTCAGGCGAGTCGCTTTGAGCTGTTAAGTGGGACGGTGCGTGTTACAGTTGTCAGTCTGTTTGACATCATCTTGCAGTGCACATCTTGTAGAATTTCATGATATATATTGAGTGATATTTAGATGATGGTGAAGAATATTTGGGCGATGTCGTTTCATGGATTGGTGTGGGCGGTGGCGATCGGTTTAGCGTTTTGGGCAAGCAGCGCGAAAGCTGGTGCGGCTCGTTACGATACCGCGACGCCGTATACGCCGCCCTACTCGAAATACAAATACATACCACTCCAGTAAGTATTTACATTTTTTTTTATGGAATAGGAGGACAAGGAGCGTTGCCGGCCTTTAAGGAAGGTGTACGCGCTTTTTTTGAAGGTACCCATGTCGTATCGTCCGTGAAACACCGCACAAGGAAGCTCATTCCACAGCTTTGTAGTACGTGGAAGAAATCTCCTTGAAAACCGCACTGTGGAGGACCGCCACACATCCAGATGGTGGGGATGATATCGTAACTTGTGGCGTGTCGTGCGAAGGTGGAATTCGGCGGCAGAAATCAGATTAAACAGCTCTTCGGAACACTCCCCGTGATAAATGCGGTAGAAGACACACAATGAAGCGACGTCTCTACGCAACGCCAAGTGATCCAGCCGTTCACAGAGCACTGGGTCCCCGACAATTCGAGCTGCTCTGCGTTGCACGCGGTCAAATGGATCGAGCTGATACTGGGGTGCGCCAGACCAGAGATGACAGCAATACTCCATGTGAGGCCGGACCTGCGCTTTGTAGAGCGCTAGTATGTGGGCCGGCTTGAAGTATTGCCGTGCTCTATTAATGACGCCCAGTTTCTTTGATTACATTTTTTTTTTCAAGTGAAAACTTCTTTTTGTTCGAATGAAGTATAGTGTAAAGGTAAATACTTTATTAGGCCTTCAACTTTGATATCGAGGGTTTCTTACTATCATAATTACTATCGAAAAATAATTTTAATGAATATTGCACTTCACTTAATCTTAATCCTTAAGTTAACTAGGTTTTAAAAAATTGAGTTGTATGTTTACCTGTTATTTATTTCTTCCAGCGAATAGCTGTACTCGGTCTTTTAAATCTTATTTATATTTTAGTCTTAATTTAAGACTGTTGGTCCTCCCTTATAAAAAAATATACTTAATTAAAAGTTATAGGAATATGATTTTTTTGCATTTAAAATGTCAGTATTTAAAGAATATGTACAAATGATATAATTTAGATAAAATTATAAGTTTTGATTAATGGGAATATAAAATAGTATTTCGTATTATAGACCATGTCTTGATTAAGTCATTTCCAATTCTGAGGCGTTGTCTTACAAACTCTAACGAACAAACCATTTTATTTCATTTCTTGACTTGACTTTATATTTTATACAATAACGAATATAAATCGAATTAAGTTATATATAACATAGAAATGGTCAACTAAAATGTTTTATGAAAGAGGAGGAAAAACGATCGTATAAGTCACCTAATGTTAAGTGATCACCGCCGCCCACATTTCCCTGTAACCGAAGTGGAATCACACAGATTCAGAAAGTAAGGCTTAAATTATAGTCGAACAATCTTACAGACAGCAAGGTTTAAGTATTTCAAGAACCTTGCCGCCAGGAACACTAGTCCGGTATTTTATAGTAATAACTACACATACCTCCTTCATAAGGCTTTTCTTCTAATTCACCAGTGGGAGGCTCCTTTGCACAAGATGCCGGCTGGATTATGGGTACCACAACAGCGCCTAATTCTGCCTTGATGCAATGTTTAAACATTACTGTGTTTCGGTCTGAAGGGCGCCGTAGCTAGCGAAATTACTGGGCAAATGAGACAACATCTTACGTCTCAAGGTGACAAGCGCAATTGTAGTCAGAATTATTGGGTTTTTCAAGAATAATGAGAAACACTGAATTGTAATAGGCAGGGTGTTTCAATTGCCATCAGCTCGTCTCGTCCATTATTTTCATAAAAAATTCCCTACATCTATAATAACCCTACTTAATTCTGTTCTAATCCTATATTATCAAGTAAACTTTCTTAATATATATATAGCAATAATATTAAACTGTTAGTAATGTATTTTATCTGTAAGTAATAGTTTTCATGTAATTTTCGTATTTCCTTATTATTTACTTTTATCTTCTCGTGTTACTCATCTTTTAACGTGACTTGTTTCCCTACCTTGGAATAAATAAAAACCCTTCGATTTAGAACATGCAAGAAAACTTTCGATGTTAAATAAATGATGAAAGAAAACTTGAAGCGTGCGGATGTATGGAATGTGCGAGCCAAAGTCTCCAAAAAGGAGTGCAAATTAATAATTAAATCTTCTCACTCAAATAATATGACGCCCTCCCGTACTCTTTCCAACCAAGTGTTTCGCAACTAATAAATAAAAACTTCAAATTAAAAGGCATAATTGTGGTATCTATCTTCTCAAAATTTATTCCTTGCGAATTCTTTTTGACGTCATTTCAAACCTAGCACCGCTTCGGAAACAAATGACGTTCTGGGAGAGATGAAGCGGCGCAAGAATCTCTCCCAGCATTTGTTTTTGCGCTCTGTTGTACTGTCATTGTTATTGCTAAAAAATAATCATAATCTGGTCTGTCCGATCACTTAGATATTCGGCTGTGGAGTAGTAGGATTTACGAAAGAGCAATTTTTTAATAGAACATTTAAGTTTATTTATAGATAATGCCTGAATACCGACTGGGACTTTATTATAGAAGTGCTAATTAGTTACAAAAATGCCTTATTTCTAGTATTATAATAATGAAAATGACTATTTTTGAGCAAAATTGTGACGATTTTTGCGAACGTATATTAATTCTTTTTAAAATTGTACTGTCAATGAACAGTAATAATAGTTATTTCTTTAAATTTTTATATAAGTGAATGTGCATAACCAAGCTGATATATAGCAGGAACAATTAATATTTTCTTGCCTTCTTCAATTGCAAAAGATTTCATAATCATTAAAATCAACATTAATCAAAGTGAGTTTAGTTAAAATTAGGTTTACGCGGGTCAACAAAATTTTATACTTTAGCTTACAGCTCGAAGTATATCGTATACTATAGGTTAAGGACTAGGAACTAAACTTAATGGGGGGTGGATGCTGAGTGATCACCTATCTTCCGCTGCGTACTTCGATCAATTCCAGCATCCCGTCAGTAACCCTTCGACACATACACGAAAAGTGGCATATTCCGTTCAATACCGTTAATAAACCAAAGTGTTTGACATCCGTATGTTTCGTATTTAACATACATATTATCTTATTCAGTTTTCCATTTTAATTTCATAGGAATTTTCCATGCAGAAATATAATTGTTTTGTTGCACGATTTTGAATTATTTCAAATATATGAGTTATTGCGAACTTTCCATAAACTATGCTTAATTACGTTTTGTTTTACAGCAATGACAACGAAGAATTCCCAATGGTGACCAACGAGGATGAATCCCCCAGCTCCCGAATGCCTGCATCTGAACTAATACTGACGGCTTTGAGAACAGCCTTAGACGTCGTAAGAAATATTAACAAAAATAAAATAAACAGCGGCCCACTTCTAGCCAACAAGAACGCGACATCTGTGAAGGTAAGTTAAAATATTGCATACAAATAAAAAATTATCTAATCACTACATGTTATATAACAGAATCCTCCGCCGCGTCTGTCTGTCTGACTGTTCGCGATAAACTTAAAAACTATTGCGCCGATTTTTATGCTGTTTTCACCAATGGTTCTCGAGGAAGGTTTTAGTGTATTAATTGTTAAGGTTATGTCTATATCTGTGTATACATTCACAATATTTGTTGGAGATGTCGGAAGCAAATAAGCCTTCTGTGAGCTTTCAACGAAAATGCTGTCTAAACCCTTTGAGATATTACATAATAATGTATGGTGTAATTGTGTATCTAATAAAGGTCTACAAAAAATTACGCGATGGAATATGTCTATCTTTTAAGGCTAACATACGATATCCATGTTTAATACCTTAAATAATTATCAATTATAAAGCGGTAGTGTAAGATCAGTTTACACAAACACGATATATATAGATATTTATTCCCAAATGCTTACATATATTTTTTTCAATTGATAAAACAGCGTCTGTCGGGTCAGCTTTATATAGAGTACAAACACGGAGCGGCTTTACAAATTCATTCCTCAGGAACCACAATATGTTCCTACAGACCTCCATAATATATCGTTGGAAATAGTTTCATTGGAAATGAGGTTTGTTCACGAGAACGTGCCAACTTTTTATTAGTTATGCATATGCTTATCAAGCATGCGTACACGTCTTTTGTTAGGATATGCTTTTATAACATGATCCCAGAAAATATAACGAAAAAACTTAATAACGAATGTTACGAAATTCAATAGAATTGCTAAAAATTTTTGTGTGGTAAACTTTACTCCTATTTAACATAAATATACCACAAATTATACAACTTTATTCTTAGATCTAATTAATTAACTTTATTGAGCGGCTAGATCACTTGGCGTTGCGTAGAGACGTCGCTTCATTGTGTGTCTTCTACCGCATTTATCACGGGGAGTGTTCCGAAGAGCTGTTCAACCTGATTCCTGCCGCCGAATTCCACCTTCGCACGACACGCCACAAGTTAGGATATCATCCCCACCATCTGGATGTGTGGCGGTCCTCCACAGTGCGGTTTTCAAGGAGCTTTCTTCCACGTACTACAAAGCTGTGGAATGAGCTTCCTTGTGCGGTGTTTCCGGGACGAAACGACATGGGTACCTTCAAAAAAATCGCGTACACCTTCCTTACATGCCGGCAACGCTCTTGTGATTCCTCTGGTGTTGCAGGAGAATGTGGGCGGCGGTGATCACTTAACACCAGGTGACCTGTACGCTCGTTTGTCCTCCTTTTCCATAAAAAAAAATCAGGGTCGATAATTTTTTAAATCAAAAAAAAAAATAAAGTAGGATGAAACTCATTGGAAAAGGACGAGAACATAACAAAAATGAAAGGAAAAATTAATTACGGGCGATCTGAGGTCGGAAAGTGGAAAAGGGGGGTGTTTTAGGGTTAACCACCCATTTGAAAATTTTATACGTAATGGATTCTAAATCCTGTTTTGAAAGAAAAGTATTTGTATTTGATTACATGCACAGAAAACATTGCATTCTTGATCCCAGTTCTTAAATTTGACAGGAGGCTAATGGACACTAAATCTTCAAAACGGTTGCATGGTCTTCATCTATTCCGTCTCTTTCTCACACCTAGGTTTTTATGTAAGGATAGTTATATCACTGTCACACTGGGTTCGTCTATTACGCTTGTATACTAAGTTTATGGTGTGATTGCTTGTCAGAGAGTAAAAGTTTACGCAGTTTCTACTGAAATAAATATTTACATGTCCGTTGTGCCGATTAATAATCAGGCACTTCTAACAATCTGATGGTCTCTTATGGCCATTCCCAATATTATCTACAATAATAATAATAATAATAAAGCCATTTAATTCCGAACTAAAAAACATTTATCATTTGAATTACCAATAATCTTAAGCTAAAAAGTATAAACTATAAAATGTCTCTTAGTTCGGCGTGCCGATTGGCGAAGGCCTTCTCCAACGATTTCCACTCTTTTCTGTTTTGGGCAACTCTTCACCAGTTAGGTCCTGCTGTCAATTTTATTTCATCTTCCCACCTTGTGTGCTGTCTTCCTCGTTTTCTTTTGCCATTTCTTGGGTTCGGTAAGTCTTTTGCTCCATTTCCCCACTTTATCTCGCATCATGTGCCCTGCCCATCACCACTTTTGTTTGTCGATTCGTTTGAGTACGTCGGTAAGTTTCGTAATTTTCCTTAGGTCAGTGTTTCTTATCTTATCCTGCAGTTGATAACCGGCCATACTCCTATCCATTGATCTCTGTGTAACGGCACATCTACAATATCCACTGTCAAAACTATCTACAGATAGAGATAAATAACTACCTTCCACTGTCAGTAATAAGCTGTCAATAATCTGAAGCTGTCCCAGTATACCCGATAAGTCATTCTTATCGCCATATACTGGGACGCGTGAATTGCAATTTCCATACAAACTTCTATCGCTGGTAAGCTATACGTCCTCCCGGATAAGGTGAGTTACCGTCGATAAGTTTATTGGGACAAAAAAGTCAACAATAGTTACGATTTTTATCTCATGTAGGCTACAACCGGAGATAGACTGAATATTGGGAACGGCCGTAAGTCATCTGTGAAGCGGCATAAGCGGCTGTCACTTCTAGTACAATCTTTTTCAGATTACTATAAATTTGTTTAAATTATAACGCCTGCCAGTTTTTTCTTGTTATATTTTACGATCGTCGATTTACCAACGGCTCGTGCCCGATCTGGGTAGAAACTCACTCTAATGATAATTGTCTGCTATACATAGACAACACAGACCATCGGCTGACCGGTGAGCCGATGGGCCATGCTGCTCTATGCTGCTATATAGCATCAGTCATAACCAACGTACACTATTTCTGAAATTTAAGTATAGCGTCAAAACATTATATTATGACGACATATATAGCCCCTGCCTACAGCGCTAGAGGGCCCAGGGTTCGGATCCCGGTAGGTGCATACATTAATATAATGAATATGAGTGCTTGTTGTTAATATGTATTTATGTATGTTTAAGTAAGTATCTTGTATTAAATATATCGTTGTCTTGCACTCATAGTACAGGCTATGCCTACTTTGGGGCAAGATAATTTGTGTCAGTGTGTCAATATGTTTAACGTCAATATTGAGACGTCGCTTAAATAGTTAGACACTGTTTAACGAAACACGTATCTAAGCCACGTTTAAAGTATTTTTTGTCATTACACCATATGCGTATATACTTATTTTAGTTTTAATAAAATCAGAGACGAGACGAGCAGGACGTTCAGCTGATGGCAATTGATACGTTCTGTCCATTACAATGCAGTGCCGCTCAGGATTATTGAAAAACCCAAAAACTCCGAGCGCCACTACACTTCGTAAGATGTCAAGTCTCATTTGCCCCGTAATTTCACTAGCTACGGCCCTTTAGAACGGAACCCAATAATGCTTACACATTACTGCTTCACGGCAGAAATAGGCGCCGTTGTGGTACCCATTATCTAGTTGGCATCCGTTGCAAAGGAGCCTCCCACTGGCATACTATATTAATTAGAAAATAATTCATTATTTTGTTTTACGACTACTTACGCTCGGGGTTCTTGAAAACTAAATATCTTTTTTCTTTATTTTCTTTATTTACTTGCAAACCAGCAATCAGTCGTCACCCTGAACCTTATGATGTTAAATTTGAATAGCCCAGTTTACTATGATATATTTTTTTTACAAACTACATTATGTAGCTCTTATTTATAAAAAACCAAAAATTGACGATTCAAATTGATCAAATATGATTTCAATGAATAAAGATATTTTGACTTTGACTTTGACTAGCGGCGAACCGAAACCCAAAATATAAATATTGACTCACTATATTCACATTTAGCGATTTTAGTTGATCAGCTGCTTAATCACTTGCGATCAGTCACAGGCGTCACAAAAGACTTTCAACAAAATAGAAACGACAATTATTGCCGCTATCCCAAGAAATCGCCAAAATAGGGCAAAATTGAAACCATTTCTTGACGGTTTATATAAAGCTAATATTTTTACAAAAATTATTATATATCTAGAGAATATGAGTAGAAAATCAATTTTTTCTTTACATTTCTACATTTAATAGACAGTGCGAAAAAAAATCGCCAATATACCCCTAACTTTTACAGTTAGAGCCATGCTCATTATTCAATCTAGATAAAAACGATATGAAAATATATTAATTGTACAACAATACTATTTAACATGACATAGTTTTGTTAGTTTTGTAAAGAAAATTGTATTATGTTTGTAATAAATTAAAAATGGTTTTGATTCTGAATTAAAACAATGGCGATCTTGTGCGAGTGAGCCCAGCCTTAAAATCGGTTCGATAGTAAGATCATTTGAAGCATCTGAACTTGTAATTTTCAGTAGGTATATTGTTTAACGCCTTCTATAATATTTAAACCTTAGATAAGTTACTGTGACACTGGCTAAATTGGGGTCATATCATCCACAGAATCCACAGTAGGAAGAATAGAATAGAACAGAACCGTAGATTATTTATACGGGCTCTCTTTCTGTTAGGTAATAATGAATGACAATAGGCCAGGTTTATTACTTTCGTCTTCGTGACAAGCTACGTCTTACACTCTCGATATGCATTCGTTTTCAATTAACAAAAGTTGATCAACAAAAATCATTCCATGTGAATTTTGCTTTGTAAAAATTTTTTCCGTCGCGTCATACCATCAGAACAAAATGTGCACAAAGAGTTGATTTATTTAAAAGTATATTATACAGCCTAGTAGTTTTTAGTCGTAACATTATATATTATTGTCATACTGCTTCATTTTTCTAACAATAGAAGGCTCTAAATGAAAAGGAGGGCATCGTAACGGCATACACTGAAGTAGGTGAGAGATACACTTGGCGCTAATTGTCCATTTTGTGTGACACCCCCGTTTGGACATGAACTGGTTAGCACTTTCCTTGTGACAAACTTGAAGATGGTTGATGTGTAAAGTCGCCACATACTTGGAGCAGAGAAAGTTATAATTAAATGTATTAATTAATATTTAATAAACTCAAAATTAAACAGTGCGTATAACTACATTTAAAATAGTTGAAATTGTGATTAGGTACATGAAGTTAAAACAATCATCTGTCATGTCATCAACTGTGCTTGGGTTTCCAGTAGCCCTATTGAGGCGTGCAGATGGTTCCATGCACATTCGAACCACTGCGCCACACGGTCCAAGTATCTCGACACTAAAGAACACAAAGATGTAAGATTCAATGAGACTGAAATATTTGCTGTCTTTGAAGTAGCTTAGACATGAGAAGAAAACAGAGTTTTGACGTACGAGCCAAAAAACTCCTCCCCTTTCCCAAGCCAGCAGGGTCATTCCATCGGGACGCTCGTCATCGCGGCGGGTTTTAGTAAGTTAGTTTAGCTGGGCTGTTTACGGACTTAGCCCCTTGATTGGGCATGCGCGTGGCGTATGGAGATCTTCCTACTCCAACAAGCCCAGATTCCTAGAAGACTAGCAGTCTTTTAAAATATCTGCAGGCATCCGGGAGCGATACTGGAGATCGAATCAATCGAAGGACTTGTGCCCGTTGTTCGGTCACACTCCTGCATTCTATAAGCACGTGTTCTGTTTTTCTTCTGCCTCCATGTATCCTCTGTCCAAAGGACTGTCTGTTACACATATGATAGATACATCATGTTTAAGGAACAGTGATTGGTGACAACAGTGGCGGGTTAAATACGATTCGTCTCTAAAACGCAAACGCTACGCTTGTAACCAAAAGTCCAACACATGACGTTATTTATGAATTATATAATATATTGTAATTTATTCATTTAATTACTAAACGCTTAAAACTGACCTATTAACGAAATTAATAAGGTACGGTTTATGTAGCGGAACGCTTATAAAAGTAACTGTATCTCTACGGCTTCGTAATCAATGACTTAATTACAGTTATAATATTTAATGTTAAATAATACACACAGTGGCCTAAATTGGTTCTTATTTGAGAGATATTTTATCACTTACTTACCATTAGACACATATTTTTATCATTACGTTTATTTATCAAATAAATAGTTGCTAATACTAAATTAAAAGCAGTGTTTGTTTAAGAACACATTAGAAAAGTGAAATATTCACCGAACCATGTTATTTATTTATTATTATATTATTATTTTTAATACTTCAAAATAGTTCGTAAAGTTAAAACACTGTATATAAAAATATCTCGTTAAGGTGGTGTCTGCATGTTCCATAGCAATTCACAATTCACAGTCAACATTTGAGGAAATTGTTTGTGAATACCGTACAAGTCTCCCTTATTCAATTCCGATTTTACCCGGAGGAGCGTGGCAGCTCAGCCTCATGCAGTATCGACTCGTACGTCAGTCTGTTTGAATTAGTGTGCTTGCATTTGCCGAAAAAAAAAGGCTAACAGTTCGCTGCAATTTTTTTCGACTTGTTTATCTAGAATCTAGATGGTGGGGCTGATATCCTAACTTGTTAAAAAATAAAAATGAAATATGATAACAAGGTACCTGACTCAAATGTGTTAATTTAGTATTTGCTTTTTAAATGAACAAGCGGCAAGAATGTCCGGCGATGTGGCCAGTCCTAGATAGTGGTACTACAAATAAAGGATTGCCATTATTTCTTATTAACTTTGGAGGAACTCTTAAATATTCTTCTATCTCGCACGCCCTGTTTCTCTATATGTTGGTCTTAGATAATTTATACGTTTAGATGTGACAGCTTGTGTGTCTTCTACCGTATTTATCACGGGGAGCGTTCAGAAGAGCTGTTTCACTTGATTCCTGCCGCCGAACTTCACCCTAGCACGACACGCCACAAGTTAGGATATCAGCCCCACCATCTGGATGTGTGGCGGTCCTCCACAGTGCGGTTTTCAAGGAGCTTTCTTCAACATACAACAAAGCTGTGGAATGAACTTCCTTGTGCGGTGTTTCCGGGACGATTACAAAAAAACGCGTACACCTTCCTTAATGGCCGGCAACGCTCCTGTGATTCCTCTGGTGTTGCAAGAGATGGGGGGCGGTGATCACTTAAAACCAGGGAACCCGTAAGCGCGTTTGTCCTCCTTTTCCATAAAAAAATATGAATACTGTAGTAATTTATAATTCAATTAACTCTTATCCATATTACTACCACACAGTAGGGATGGATACTTACGTTATTACTATATTAAAGTGTGCATGTAAAGAGTGTAATTTGTTAGTTGCCCTAATAATTAAATAAATAAACATCTCTAATGGAGATACAACAAAATAGAGTAGGTAATCGAATCTACTGTAACCAATTTTGATTTACAAGTCGTAAACAGTCATCCACGCTTGGCTTTAGCTCCTTAGTATATTGAGTTCTAAACAACCAGCTAACGCACACGTCAGGTTGTCGTTAATTTAAAAGAGTGGCAATACATTTCTTGCCACTTCTTCTCATTAGCTCAACCCTTTACGAAGTGGCGGTAAATTCAATAATAAAAAATAATTTTGACATTTATAAGTGTCATTTCCATGGAAATCATATCATCATCAACATGTTGGTCATGACCAACATGAGTAAAGTGACTTTGATTTGATCGCATCTTTACGCTATTCGTTTGTAAGCCTGTGGTAAGGAATAACCAAAGTACATTAACTCACAGTATTTAAGTACAATATATATTAAAATCATTTAAAATATTTCATCATTAGACCCTGAAATTAATGCCCTTCATTTGAAGTAAATTACAACACCCAGACAATGGCAAGTAAAATAAAAATTCATTTATACCATTTAATTTTAAAATTCAAAAGGAATCATTAAATCTATTCGACAATGATACGGCCACGCAATAAAAGATATATAGTAGAGAATAGGTAGAATAAGTAGAGAAATGAGATCGAGGCAGGTCTGATAAGAGATGGAGCGATGACATAGTCGAAGCAGAAGGAAAGATGTGGAGAAGAATTGCAAGAGACAGGAACGAGTGGTAATTAATGGAGGAGAGCGATAACCCTCACTTCTGGGATTAATCGTAAATGCGGGACTGAGGGTTGTCACTTTAAAAAAACATATCAAATTGTTTAGATTTGCAAGAGCGACATCTTACGTCAATTTCCTAATATGCAAATATTGGGGTTGAGCAGGTTATCAACTGTAAAGTAGATCCTGTAGATGAAGCCTCAACCTGAGAGTTGAACAAAGCATATAAGATTTTATGACTATACGTCACTCGAATGGTTAACTCAGTTGGGAGAGCACTCGCACGGAACGCGAGAAGTCGTGGGTTTGAGTTCCGCATCGTACATAAAATTATGTTTTCAGTTTTATTGAAGTAATAAATAACAATACTAACAAATTAATTCTGGCAGCTATTTCGGCCAACGGATCAGCCTTGCTATCCAACGCGGTAATGCTGCCAGTATTCTTGGTACGCTTCCACGTAATGATAGTTTTAATTTTATGTAGTCGTAGTATTGTAAATATAGTTATAAGATTTGTTTTGATTAAATATATTACCATACTAACAAAATACTAAAATTCAAAATAGTGAAATATTAACACATACTTATAAATACAATTTGTAAGTAAGTACCTAAATGTATAGAGATAAGGAAATAAAGCTCTAAATAAATAAATAGTAGAGAAATGTCTCTACAAAATTTTGATGTTGATGAAGTTTTAAACAAAATAGCAATATTCGCTTTAAAAATTAACTCATGATACTGAGTTGAGCTGAAATGAGGAGTTCCGAGATATTTTTGAAGTGTAAACTTCTAATGCCACGGTAAATCGCTTTGTAACGTAACGCGTTACGGAGCCAGTCGGTCTGGCTTCCCTATCTCTCACGCATACCGCAGCGGTAGGCAGGCTCCTCCTCGCTCACTCTAACCAATGGTTACTTTTATAGGATTAATCGTTAAATAATGATACCAATATTGTACATACACAAAATTCTAATGTACATATTCAAGAATTGGAACTAAGAATGAGATATATTTTATAATATATAAAGATTTTATTAATAAATATCATTTCCTTATATTATAATTTTATAATAATAAAATAAAAAGGCTTTTATTTCTTGTATAAATCTAGTACAATTTTATTTAGCTTAATTTAATGCATTTAAAAAAGAACGTTAATAGTTATTTATGTTGTGTAATATAAAGTAATAATAGTATTAAATAATAATAGTATTAAAACACGAATGTGGGTTTATCAAACGAGGCGAAGCCGAGTGTGATAATAGTATCACATGAGTGTTTTAATACATAATTATCAACAGTTGCATACAAGACTTTATCTACACCCAGAATATGAATCCCCTTAAAGATTCTGAAATAGTTAGCTAACTGCTAACATTAAAACAGCCTGACCTAGTAGTAACCTAATATCATCCATTACTGATTATATACAAATAAACTAAGTATTAATGAAAGAATTATTTATTTTAGTAGTAATTTACATTTTGTATAGTGCAAATATTAAAATTGACTTGAATATTATGTTCTTCTGCAGCGTTTAAAATATCCGGCAGTGTGCTGTCAAAACTGGAATCGCTTATTTTTTCAAGAAAAATAGCGGGGTTTCGAATAACCTACTTTTTTTACGGCGCGCCACGTTCTGGTAGTGTGGAACGCACGAAAACGAAAATGTTCTTTTTTTGAAATTCATACAGATACCACGCATCGAGCAATAAGAATGTGGCTGTTTGTTGAAACTCTTTGCGCATGAAGGGATCGAAAAAAAACCAAGGAGTGTTGTTATGAAATTCAGTACAACATTACAACACTCGTTTGGATGTTGTAATGGTTATTAGAACATTGGGTGTTTTAATGTTGGCAATAAGCTAACTGTTTCAGAATCTTTAATAGAGGATTTAAAGCATGGGTGTAGATAAAAAATAATAAGGTCATGGTGTACAGCAGGTAAAAAATCATAAGGTTAAGGTCATGGTGTACAGTGTGTTTTGAAAATATTAGTAAATTAGCTAATATATTAATATTAATATTATCATATTATTATCCATAAAATTTAAACAATAACCTAAGCTTTTCTAAATTTAAGCAATTTTAATCACTTCTTTTAATTTTACTTCATTAAATCATATTTTCTTACGGACGTTCCCAATATTCAAGTCCCAATAAACTTATCGACGTTAACTCACCTTATGCGTACACGCTACCTGTCAATGGGACGACGTATAGCATACCAGCGATAGAAGTTTGTATGCAAATTACAATTCACGCGTCCCAGTAGAACGGCCGTTACCAATAGATAAATTACTACCTTCTTCAGTCAGTAATTAGTGTATGCTATGTGCTTGACAGCTGCGTCTTATATTCGTGATACGCCAGTCACTTTGCGTTAGTGTGCGTGTCTTGTTGAAAATAGAGGTTAACAATTCGCTATATGTGTGTTGAAATATGTTACAGTCCATCTAGACGTATAGATTATCTAAAAATATCACTATAAAAATAAAGTCAAAGTCAAATGAACATTATTCAATTAGACTTAAAATAAGCGCTATTGTATCGTCACAATAAATATTTCTTTTAAATTACTAAATCTACCATATATTCGGAAAAACTAGAGCTCTAGAGAAGAACATACAAGAAACTCAACGGCCACTCTTTTCAATCAATAGAGTATTTTACAATGGCTTTAATATACAAAAGAAATTAATTTGTAAGGTGTTGCATCCAATATATGAATCTTGTTCAATGTTAAAAGCGTTTTAAATATCAAATCCTCCAAGATTTTTTAAATGTGTGTAGTATCATTATTATAACACTAGAAATAAGGGATTGCTTGTAACTAATTCTAGTAGGCATCATAAGATACATAATAGCTTTAAGGGTAAATGTATACACTTCTACAATGAAGTCCCAGCCACTGTTCAGGCATTATCTATAAATAAATTTAAATGTTTTATAAAAAAAATGGCTCTGTCGTAAATCCTATTACTCCACTGCTGGATATCTAAATGATCGGACAGCCTGGGACTAGATTGTGATTATTTTATAGCGATAGAAATGACTGTACAATATTGTATATTTTTATTGAAAAGAGCGCAAAAAAAAGAATGCTTCGAGAGTTTCTTGCGCCGCTTTTTCTCTCTCAGAGCGCCATTTGTTTCTGAAGCGGTAGTAGGATCTAGTAGTATAAGAAATGACATCAAAAAGAATTCTAAAGGAATCAATTTTGAGAAAGTAAATGCTTTTTTTATGCCTTTTTATCGGATTTTGTGGGATAGGATACTAATATTTAGTATGATGTTATAATTAAGGAATCACGGGATGGTTAAAATATAAGTGGTGTTTATTTACATTTAGTCTGTCGTACATAAAAGGTATTGAGGGACTGCCTGCTCGAGTCCCATACGATGTATATGCTTTTACAACAAGATCTTAGAAAATATTCAAAACAAAAGTATTACGTTATTCAAAAGAATTGTTAAAAAACGTTTGTGTGGTAAAGGTATAACATAAATGACTTTCTTAATGATACTACAGGTTGGGAACGGATTGACCGCCCTAAGGTTATTAAATAATAAGTTTAATTGTACAATATTACTTTGTAAACATATTTTTTCAATTAAAAAAAAACCCCCCTGAGTTTGTTGCCCCCGTTCTTCTCAGGCCTGAGGCATTCATTTTGGAATGGGTGGTGGTTTTTTGACTTTCAATAAGTGATGTCACATCCTATTTTGAATAAAAATATTTGAATTTGAATTAGCTCTTGCTGGGTTTCTCACCCCCGCATCTGTCTTAACTAAACATCTGTTATTTTAGGAATTTTTCTTAATCCCTATATTTATTTATATTCATTTATCATTCAAGTAGGTAAGTAACATTAGATACACTATTAATCTTACACTAATCATTAATTAATTATTCTAAATTTTAACAATAAAATTTTGCAAATTTAATACGAACAGCTGAAAAATACAAAGATAAAAATAAAACATAATATTATAGCTGTGAAGACGTTATATGAATTTTATCACAAGAAATAAGCGTAAGACGAAAGTAATTATAGTTTTACATAAGTAGTGTTTCTAATAATTAATTAAAATATTTTATATTATTTTAGTTGTCACTAGCATTAAGCTAGGCCGGGCCTGTATTTTAATACTAGTTACTTCCAGATACATTGTATTTTACAGTTACTTCAGTACATAAAAGCGTATTAAGAATTTAACTTATAAAAAACCATTTTTAACAGCTCTACGAGAAAATAAATAACATTAGTCTATCATACATATTACTGGTTAGTACTTGAGCGGTCAGTAATAAATTGAGGGTATTCTTAAAAACATTTGGGTTGACTACAAAGACTGTTGACTTGGTTTTTTTTATAGAACAACCATTATTATTTACCTTATTATATTTACAACCTTTTCGAAAAAATACTTGCTGCTAAGTACAAAGGTGTAAGAAAACAATAAAATAGAAAAAACTTATACCTAAAAATGACCATTCCACATGT
>CATIXQ010000036.1:3011302-3039565 GCA_949711755.1 Leptidea juvernica
TATTTTCCCTAAGAATATATTGCAAATAGTGTCCAAAATCATGGTCAGTATCGAAATGTTAGGATGTATAAATAAACAACCTAAGATTTTGATAGTGACCATGAAAATCTTAAATCATAATCTTAATATATATAAATCGAGTGTCCTGATGTTTGATTCCAGTAAACTCCTAAACAAATGAACGGATTTTAATGGGGATTACTTCAAAGAGTACAGTTTTCTCTAACTTGTGAGATAGTGAATATTTTTATTTCCAATATTTGTTTTTTTTGGACATATTTTGTATGAGATAATTTATTGACGCACGGTTTGACAGTTCTGCTGTGAAATAATCTTATTTTAACAACATCGAGCATATTTTATGAAAAAACAGTATTTTATTTATTGTGTGCAGAATAAAGTTTGTTATATAGTTATTTATATAATTATGTTGTTAATCTGTTATTAATTTTATTTTTTTTATATATTTTCAGCTGTTTACCGCTGCTCTACTTTTGTACGCATGTTTCTCGGCCATTTATTACGCAAAATTCAACCCTATCTTGCCGGACTATAGCTTAGAATACGACGACTATTTCTTGGAAAGAACAGTAGGAAGAAAAGCAAGGAGCTTAGACGCTTCAGATCTACCATCTGGTTTGAACTGGATTAACCCAACGATGTTCCAATTTATTTTAGACGCAATATCAAAACATTATGAAACCCAAGATTAAATGTAAAATGCAAACCATAGTCATAGATTAAGTTATATATAAGAATTTTTAGTACAGGGAAACGATATTATAGTTTAGTACATATTTAAAATAATTGTTTCCTTGTATTTAAAGACTGACAATTCTCAATGATAATTGAAATTTGTCATTTATAAGTATAAGATAGAGAACATGATAATATCTTCTTTCGAATTGTTCTGAATTATATAAACTCTTTGTAACGAAATTAAAAGGACTGAAACTATCTTATAGGCATTAACGGTAATAAGTACTAGATTGGCTTACGGCCGTTCCCAATATACTATCTACCGAAAGAGATATATTAGCTGTCCCAATCTACCCTATAAGTCATTCTTATCGCCTTGTATTGGGACACGTGAATTGCAATTTCCGTACAAACTTCTATCGCTGGTAAGCTATACGTCGTTCCATTGACAGACAGCGTGTACGGATAAGGTGAGTAACCGTCGATAAGTTTATTGGCACAGAAAAGTCAACGATAGTTACGATTTTTATCTCAAATAAGAGATAGGCTGAATATTGGGAACGGCCGTAAGTCATATACGTCTTCTAAAATTCAATATACATTTATTGAAAGTAATGCGGTTATTGTAAACTATAATTTCCCTAGAAATTTGGGCACTTCGATTACATTGATAGTAAATATGTTTTTCTAAATTTGTAATAATTTCGACGTTAAACGTTATAAAGAATTTATGTATAATCGACTTTTTATTACAGTGTAAATTGTTAAACGTTTGTCTTATTCAGAGTATTGTTTTATTTGATTTGTATGTAAATGATTCTTTCAAATTGTATAAATGAAACATGCTCAATTGTAATAATAAAATTCTTAAACATTTCAATCTAAGCTTTTACTTCACATAATTGGTAATGAATTAGTATTATGGACTTAAAGTGAGGTGAGGTTACTAATTGGATAAACAAAGGAATAGTTAAACTCAAACAGAGGCTATTAGCATTGTTTGTTGAAGTGCGTGGTTATAGTTTGTGGTTGTGGAGGCACTTCGTCCTGGGTTCGACGGCCGGTCGCTGCCGCGGGGCCACTGGGCACTCTCCCCGCCCCTCACCTCTTCCACCCGGGAGCCTAGGACCCAGGATACTTTACCATAATCATACTAATAACTCGAACCTTCACCTCATATATTTATTTTAAGAACCAATAGGTTTTCTACTTTATTATACGAGTATATACTAGTAGATGCTTTAGTGTTTAGTACTGTTCTTGAAAGAATCAATGATTTATTTATTACTTACGGTGTAGTGTTGATTTTAAAATAAGCATGTTGAAAAGACAATGTTTAAAAGTATCTGATGATTTATTATTACATTTTTATGAAACTTCAAGGTTGACTTTGGATTTTTTATTCAGCAGAATACAAATAAAGAGTTCTCCCATTAAAATGGACACTAACATTAAAATTCGTATTGAAGTTTCACCGCAAATAGGTTTTAATTGTCTATAGATTTTAATCGATTAAAGAAACTGTACATTTTCAACTATAATTGTTGCATTAATTATCTCAGTGACTTTGACAAGTGTCACATTTGGAGATAAAGTAATTGTTATCAGAATTTGCGATTATTGATTGGTCGAACGATTAGTTTATCGCACAACCACATTGGTTCGTCCATCATTTGACTTGCAATGACCCCGTTATGTTCAAGAGGCCGTAATGATAACTTAGAGGTTCTGGTGTAGTGTATGACTGAACTTGGTTGGGTTGTAACGCCGCAAGCCACCGTTGGCTCCCATAAGTTGTTCTGAAGCGCTGTGATGCGCGCACGTCGCGTCTCCAACGATATATGAATAATTGTGTTTATATACTAATTGTTTACTAATAAACTAAAGTGAAGTGTTTATTTACAACCAGAATTCATCTATTAGGATTTTTACGGTAAATACTAATAGAAGTTTATTTTTAATCAAATATGCTTAGTACTAATTTTAATTTAAGTTACATTACATAATTTTTTATTACTGATTTAGCTTAAATTTTCATGACCATGTGAACGTGAAAATATAATTATCATATATCTGAAACTTAAAATAAATACTGGAATAGTAGTAAAAATTTCTGTAATGTATATTTTGAAGCATTAACGTAATAAGGATGAATCTATTTAATTTAAAATAACATTTATATCAAACAAACGAACAAGTATCAAATTCTCTTTAAAAAGACATCAACGCGTCATGCACATAGATAGTGTAACAGGATTTAAAGAAATGTTCTGTTAATGAAATAAAGAAATTTAAAAAAATATTCTATAATATCATGACAGGAAAAGGTCTCATCATCTTAAATTATAAGAATGGCTTAAGACGTAAATATAGAAGTGAAAAAAATATCACTATTGTTTTGTTTATATCGCGCAGCGTAAATCGAGTTTGGTAAATATGTTATTTAAATATCCTACCCAAAAGGGTTAATAACGCCCATGAAGGTATAAATTCTTCGATTTAAGTCTCACTTAAATTCATGGCCCTATCTGTGCTCATTTATGTAAATAAGATTCTTAAATTATAAATATTTTTTTTATAAAAAAAACGAATACAATTGCATAGCTTAGGTACGAGTTATTCAATAGAAACGCGCACACAAAATAATTTATTTCCTTATTAGTAATTAGTTAAATTACTTGATGTATTATGAGATAATATTAACATAATATGATAAATTTTTTGCTCGCTCAAAATATCTAAAATACAATTAAGTCCGTTACAAAAGATGAATTTAATTAAATGACTTCAAGCTCACAACATCCGGTGACTCAACTACTTGATTAGAATATTATTAAAATGCACAATACACCAACAAATTATCTGTAAAATTCGCAAACATATCAAAGGATTTTATTTTAATGTTTTGAACTGTGACTTATATACATATATGGTCTGATTTTTTGTCTGTCTGTTCAAGAAAGGGTAGAGTTATCATAGAAAAAAACTCATTCGATGATATCTATATTTTACAGGATTACAGATCAGATTGATGGTTGAAAAACCGGATAACTGTGACGTTTATTTGTATATGTAACTCAATCTATATTGCTCTGTTTGTTTGTCTGTCTGTAGAAGAAATGGTAGAGTTAACATAGAAGCTATTTCAAACTCATTTTATGATATATCTATTTTACAGGATATAGCTCGTATCCTATCTATGGGTCCAAAACTTGTAACTTTTTCTACCACCATGCAATAGATTGTCATAGCTAGAGAAATTACTAGACAATTAAGACTCAAACCTTGTCTCTATTTCGCGAGTGCAATCACCGTACTATTCAGAATTTTGGCCTTTATGCTGCTAAGGGAGGCATAGCAGCCCTGCATTGCAGAGGCCGTACTTATTATCAGTTCTAGCTCATAACGTCACATTCTGTCATAAAAAAACGAAATAATAGGATTTATAAGCAAGAACTGTCGAAGCTATAATCAAGTGACTCGCAGACTGTTTCACCTGATTCCTGCCGCCAAATTCCACCTTCAAACGACACGCCACAAATTAGGATATCATCCCCACCATCTGTATATGTGGCTACAGTGTGGTTTTCAAGGAGCTTTCTTCCACGTACTACAAAGCTGTGGAATGAGCTTCCTTGTGCAGTGCGGGACGATACGACATGGGTATCTTCAAGGTATCTTCATGATTCCTCTGGTTTTGCAAGAGAATCTGGGCGGCGGTGATCACTTTACACCAGGTAGCTCGTTTGTCCTCCTTTTCCATTAAAAAAGACTTGTTTCGAACTGGGAAAACTGCAAAAGAGCCACACCAAATTACTGAGAATTGTAAAAGATATAAATGTTAAAATATGCAACGATCTGCGAAAGTGTCACACACGAAATGAACCTCTTGAAATGTTCTGCCTACAAACAAAACATCTTCTGAGTAAGCCACAAGTTAAAATACCAGGATTTAATATGGTAATCTTCTACGTAACTGAAAGGAACTTTGCCAGAGTTCCTGAAGGGTCGTTATCACAATATGTTATGATAATGTTACGTTAATAAAACTCCTAGTAAAAGTCTAAATATAGCCTAGAACATGGGTCGATATACTGGCTACAATTATTATTATCATAAGTACCTAACATAACATTTTTTTTAAAACTTGAAATACTATGTAATTTCATATTCGTCCTCTCGTTTTTAAAAGTTGAAATTCTGTGTTATCTTTATATATATATTTCTTGTGTGCGTGTGTATGTCACTGAACTCCTCCTAGACGGCTGGACCGATTTGGATGAAATTTTTTGTGTGAGTTCAAGGGGATTCGAGAATGGTTTAGATTCACAATTGAACTACCTCCTAAACGGCTGGACCGATTTTGATGATATTTTTGTGTGTTCCAGTGAATTTGAGATTGGTGTGTGTCTTCAGGTGGATTCGAGAATGGTTTAGATTCACAATTAAACTACCTCCTAAACGGCTGGACCGATTTTGATGATTTTTTTGTTTGTTTCAGTGAATTTGAGATTGGTTTAGATTCTCAATTCCGTCCATATAATATAATTCTCTCCGTCCATATAAATAAGAACTCCTCTTAACGGCTGGACAGATTTTGCAAATTTAAGACGTGTGTACAGGACAACGTCTGTTGGGTCCACTAGTTTTCTATATATTCGTCCTGCATTTCCGTAGTTTTAACTTTGTGCGCTACGATATGCCCGGCGGACGATATTTTCATAGGAAGGATTATTTTGTTATATATTAATTTTCCAAATTGTTTTAGATTAAAATGTCTTCAGATCACAAGTTTTTCTGTCCCTATTCATGTGTTAACTAATATTGTATCATTAAAATATAAAGAATAATTCAGAGCAAAATTTAAAGATATAAAATATCTTAACTGTTGCCTCTCAATATATTCTTGATAATGTTACATAGGCACATAAGTGAATTTGCTAGTTGTCATAACTATAATGTTAACACCAGGAACAAACATAAGCTTAGAATGCCTACTACGTTAGTTAGTAAGTCTTTTGTGGGGCAATGTATATCGGTACTTTTACAACAAGATCCCAGAAAACGTTCAAAACAAATGTATTACGAAATTCAAAAGAATTATTAACATAAATGACTTTCGTAATAATATAAATAAAAAGCCCGCTGAGTTTCTTGCGCCCATCCTTCTCAGGTCTGTGGCATTCGTTTTGGAATGGGTGGTAGTTTTCGACTTTCAATAAGTGATGTCACATCCTATTTTGAATAAAAATATTTGAATTTGAATAACAAAGCTTGGGAATGGAGCAACCGCCCTTAGGCTATTCAATAATAAATTTTATTGTACGTACATACATACATTGTAACCATATTTTTATGAAAAAAAAAAGAAGCCCGCTGAGTTTGTTAATTGTTGCATACCCTTCTTCTCAGATATGAGGCATACGTTGGAATATATAGGCATGATTTAAGTATAAATAATGGGATTCTAAATATTTTGCTTATCCAAATTATCTAAAGAAATTGAATATGATGAGATAATAAGAGATGAGAAACCAATGACCATGATCGCCTTCGTTTGTACTCTTTGATCATCTTATGACCACATTCAACCAAATTGCTCATGCTTAACACAGAAATAAAAAGCTATTGTTTAGTTACGTATGAATTATTAATGACAAACTTAATTATTAACAATTTTTATTATTATTATTTATAATTATGTTACATCGTTCATGTCTCACCGAGTACTATATAAAATATAATATTGACACACTTTTTACACAAATTATCTTGCCCAAAGTTAAGCATATATATAGCCTGTGTTATGGATTACAAGACAATGATATATTTAATATAATATACTTACTTAAACATACATAAAAACATTTAAACATCCATGACTCGGAAACAAACATCCATATTCATCATATAAATGCTTGCACCTACCGGGATTCGAACTATATATAAAGTGATAGAGTCGATTTAGGCTGCCGATTCTTGGCTTACCAATGTGGTTGGTCCTTCAAAATAATTAGATGCGCTTCCGGTCGATTCTATTATTTTTTGTTTTGTATGTTGTTTAATCTTACTTTTGGTGACTCAGAACTACATATTTAAGCCATAAATATTATTACGACCAAACGTCTAATTCTTCCATTGCATAAATCATTTATAACTAACTATTCTCTTTATATATTCTATTCAATAGTTTATACAATTATTATAATATTGCTCTTATTATTATTATTATTATTTACCAGGCTCCATAGCACAGGATGCCGGCTAGATTATGGGTACCACAACGGCGCCTATTTCTGCCGTGAAGGAGTAATGTATAAGCATTATTGTGTTTCGGTCTGAAGGGCACCGTAGCTAATTAAACTACTGGGCAAATAAAAGACTTAACATCTTGTCTCAAGGTGACGAGCGCAGTTGTAGTGCCGCTCAGAATTTTTGAGGGTTTCAAGAAACCTGAGCGGCACTGCATTGTAATGGGCAGGGCGTATCAATTACCATCAGCAGAACGTCCTGCTTGTCTTGTCCCTTATTTTCATAAAATATTAAAAATATAAAACTCATTTAAACTGATCTCCTTAACACAATCCTTTATAGATAAGGTTAAAATTTTATACATGCAATTCCTTCGTGTGAATAAACTTAATGAACTACCTTGATGAATTGTTTTAGGGGGTCCAAAGTATGGCATTTAGAGCATACTATTCCTTTTTTTATGATAGTAAGGGACGAGACGAGCACTACGTTCAGCTGATGATAATTGATAAGCCCTACCCATTACAATGTTGTACCGCTCAGGATTCTTGAGAAACCCAAAAATTCTGAGCGGCACTACGATTGTGCTCGTCACCCTGAGACAGATATAATCTAACCTGCAAAGTAGCGGTAAAATTCTATAGTAGTAGTGGTAAAATTCTATCTGAAACTGCTCATAAATCGTAAGTCAGCGGCTTTAGGCTTAAATTGACTTCGAATACCGAAAACTCACTCTAGTAAAAAACTGTTTCTCTTTCATTTAATATAAATAGCAGTTCTAAAATAAATTAATATTATAAGTGTGAGATGTAATAGTCGTTGTTGTACTTTTTAATTTTTCAAACCACATATTGTAACTAAAAAAATCATAAATTGACCTCGGAATATTTATTTTAAACCTAAGCGTTCGGTTAATATTAACTCCAAATAACATAACATTAAATGGCAAAACTTCTTAGTACTTTACCGATAGTTTGTAACTTTTACACAGCATAATCTTAGATTATGGATTGGTCTCAGCTGCGCCCCAACTAGATACCGCAGGCGTAGTCGCACAGTGCGGCAACTAATTCTACGCCCAAGTGGGCGTACTCGAGCCAGTCTCCATTAATGTGTGACGTTGACGTGCCCATGTTCTGTTAAACTTTGCTAATAATTGTAACTAAAATGCCGGTGTAGAAAAACTTTGTAAAATTAAAACTTAGTACAAGAAATAAGAAAGACGGTGGGATCACATATCATCAGTAAGTAATTTGTATTTTATTAATTTCAATGTAAAATAACACGAAGCGTATGTTATATAATTTGAAAGATGCCACGCACAAAAGCATCTAATAGTTGCCGTATTAAAAAAGCTATTGTTCCTAGGTAGTGCGGAATCTAGTTTGAGCGGAGACCAATCGTTAATCTAAGGTATTATAATATAGTAGCATATTTTTATTAATCTATTTGTACAGACAAGCCACAGTAAACGGTAGCCGGGTTAAACTTATATATTGTATAAATGTATTTATTATTCAAACAAAACAAATCTTATAACTATATTTACAATACTATGACTACATAAATTAAAACTATCATTAGGTGGAAGCGTACCAAGAATACTGGGAGCATTTCCGCGTTGGAGAGCTAAGCTGATCGGTTAACCGAAATAGCTATCAGCGCTTGAGTTTCCAGTAGCCTTATTGAGGCGCGAAGATAGTATTTTGAATGGCCCCACGGGCCAAGTGTTCGACCCCAAACCGCACAAAGATGTATGACTCACTGAGACCAACATATTTGCGACGCTTGCTGTCTTCGGCAGTCGAAGCAGCAGCCCCAGCATCAACTGACGTAACTTGGACATGAGAAGGAGTCAGAGTGTCGACGCAAGTAGCGTCCCACACCAGAGCCCTTCCCCGTGCCCAAGCCACCAGCGTCATTCCATCAGGACGATTACCATCGCGGCGGGTAATACGATTTGGCTCTAAAACAGCTGGTATATTAAGAGCGGCAAATGCCCTGCGGATGACTTCATTAATGTTGGCGTGACGACTGATACGGCCTGCCGATTTTAGGCAGGATAACCCGTGACGCCCAAGAGCATCCACCTGAACGCCGCATCTACATTATATAAATTGCGTTTCATATAAAGCAACACATATTATGACACAGTTATTCATAATAATAAACCGTTCATATTCCAAGTATTCCACGCGGTAACCATGACTTGAGTTTTTCATACGTGTCTTCATTGTCAGTACCGTCAATGTCAGTTAACAAACAGTAAGTAGAGTATGCAACACACAGAGCAACGTCGATAGTCTTCCAGTCGTAACTGTTCCGCGATACACATTATATTTGTATAATGACGTAACTGTTATATAAACTGCTTTGTCACACAGAAATATATATGATAATGGTTTGATAGTGAGTTGTAATTTATGCTCTTAATAGTGATTTCCATCATTATAACATTAGAAATAAGGGATTGCTTGTAACTAACTAATTCTAGTAGGCTTCGTAAGATACATTATATCTTTAAGGGTAAATATATAATATATTTTTCTTAGTTATTATAAAGTCCAGCCACTGTTCAGGCATTATCTATAAATAAATTTAAATGTTTTAAAAAAATGGTAATGACATACGAGTATGTTTATCACATATATATATATAAAATTCTCGTGTCCCAGTGTTTGTTACCAATATCCTCCGAAACGACTAAGCCTTTTTTTTTCAAAATTTTTTATACCCCTAAATTATAAACTCAATAAACCTACGCCTACATATATTTTTTTAATTTTTTTGACAATTTTTTATTTTATTATGATTCAGTATTAAAAAATAAATACAACTTAAAATTCACCCGTCTACGATCAACACCAATTTTTGTATCGCGATTTTAATATTATTCTATTCCATCCACAGATATACGCAATAGAGTTGCAAGATGGCAATCGAATACATTTTTAATGATTATTGTAGTACGATGTTTTATGTACGCTATATTTGGTAGGTCTGAATCGGTCGTCATCAATTTTTTATATCCCAATAATTTTAATTATTGAATTTTTTTTTATTACTTTATATGGCAACACAAAGTTTGCTGGGTCAGCTAGTATAACCTATTACTATATACATTTAACAAACTTGGAGAATTATGTACATTATACTTACTTTGAAGTATGTTGTAAATGCCAGTCTGGACAGCGTATAATGATCGTAAGAATTCTTAAGGGCTTTTAGAACATATAAATTTCTGGTTCATGTCTCCGAAATGTTTCGAGTTCCAGTCAATTAAGTTTGTTCACCCCGAACGAATTGCGAGAAATTATTATAATATAATAGTTGGTTCCATTTTATTACAACATTTCTTAAATAATACAGAGAAAATAATTCATCCCTCAATTATTACATTTGTATCAATAAATGTAATTATTATTACAGTATCATAACTACGTAGGTTTGCCATAAATACTGAAACACAGAAAAAAAAATTTAATACATTTACAGTGTGTTAGTTAAATACATAAATATAAAACAATTTAAAATATAAAAAGCTTATTCGAAGTGGTCTCCATTGGCTGAAATACAGTCTTTTAAACGTTGAGGCTAGTTATCAATAGAAGCACGCACTCTTTCCATGGGAAAATTCTTCACTGCCAATTTTACGGATTGTTTTAGGGACTCGAAATTATCATGACGTTTAGAGCAAGCCGTTCTCTCTAAAACTGACCATAAATTAGGACTGACATAGGGAGTAGACGAGAGCCAGTCTTCAGCTCTGATGAGGTCCGAAACGTTCGTTTCCAACCAAGACTGCGTAGACCGAGCTTTATGACCCGGCGCCGGGTCTTGTTGGAAGGATCATTCTTGGTTATTGAACATGGTGTTGCTAAGGGGCTTCACTAGCTTCTCAAGAATGGTATATTGATACACTTGTGCCGATGTTTTGATACCTTTTTCACAAAAGTATGGCTCAGCCACTCCTTCATAGCTAATAACCTACCAAACCACCACTGAAGTCGGATAGTGCCCACGTTGTACTCTGTCGACTAATTGGGAAGCTTCCTTAGAGCTTTGAGTATAAATACGGTCATTGTGTTTGTTAAAAGGTTGCTCAATTGTAAAAAAATTCTCATCCGTAAACAAAATTATTCTGTGACCTCCCTTTGCGTACCGTTGCAATAGTTGTTTGGATTTTATCACGCACTTCTTTTTTAAATTATCAATTAAGAGATGACCAGTACATCTCTTATAGGCTGGAAGTCCTGAGTCATCTTTTAAAATACGCGACACGGTTCTAGGTGCTATCTTCATCACCCGAGATAAAATCTTTCCACAACAACAATAACAATATTTTTATTATTTAACAATATTTTTTGTACGAACACGACGTGGACGGCCAGTCCATTGTTCGTATATATTTCTTCGTTCATATCTCTTTCTGTCACAAACAGATGAGGTCTCATTGTAGCGATTATACGCATTAGTTACTATATAATTATCTTTAAGGCGACAGCAAATATGCTGAGTTGGGACGACTATGTGACGTATAGAAAATAATATTTTTCAATTTTGTTTTATGTTTTATTGTACTATATCAATATCACGTCATGAATAAACTTTTTTTCTTTCTTTTCTTTCTTTCTTTCTATTAATAGCCTGGTACACAAACATTTTACACAGCATACGCTGGGTATTAGTAAAATGTGAGTTTTAAAAATTGCATTTGGCTCCATACCTACTTAGTCTAATGCAATCACAGCGATTCGGTTCTCTTTATCACCCCACTCCATTTTAATATCGCAAAATATTGTACTATGGATTGGCGCCAAAATGAGAAAACTCAATGAACAATCATATAAGAATGATATATTCCAAATTCAAATGTAATATTTTGTTTAATTTAATTGTAACAGTATTTATGGCCAGACTAGGAACCTACATTAAATACACATCCCAATACACATAAATAAACTATTGTATTGTGTATGTAGAATAGCTTCATTATGTTTTCCAAGTTTTGTTGTAATATGTTATTATATCGCTAGTAAATCTAAATAAAACACATACTTGCATACACATTCAATGCATACATACAATTCATATTAACACTATTATGGAATATAATTATTGTACAATTTATAAAATGGTATATAATTATAGCTATAACATAGCCTCGCGTCATGTCACCGAGTAGATGACGATTACAGAAGTACTAGGTCACGCTCGATGACTGCGATGTTCTTTGTTATGATATCTTGTTATAACTGATGCCTGATATTGTTGGCTGTATAGGAGGCAAAAAGTGACAATGGCTGAATTATACTCAATGTTCATGGTTCATGAAATCGGCTGTTACATAATTTTATGTTATACTCGAAGTAAAATATTAAAAGTAATGTAACGGAATCGCATGAAATTCTTTTTAGACTGCAATTATTTTCCTAATATATATTTAGATCAATAAATATATAAAGTATAAAAACATAGATAAATATAATAATAAAAATAGTTTAAAAACTAAAAAAACACGCTTTTGTTGCAAAGATAATGGTTGAAATTTAAAATTAACATAATTTATGACTTATCGACGATAGATGAAAATTAGATAAATCAACAAAAATCTTATTTTGCAAATTGAAAAATAAATTTATCAAATAAATTTATTGTCATCGGTCCTCGATAATTCTACGATGTTTGAACGAAGTCTGGTCATTTAAAGTGGGTTAAACCGCGCCCAAATGAGTCGGTTACAAACAAACATACATACATTAGGTGAAGCTAATAAAAAGCCTGTAAAAACGATAACATATTATACTATACATCACAAATAGGTCCCAACTTTGGGCTATTTGGATTATAATTAAACCCATTTATTTTCGAAAATTTAATACACTATCACCGCATCAAAAATAGATGACACTCAGCGATGGCAGACGGCGCAAGAAACTCTTCTATTACTCTTTTAGTAAAGGTAAAAAAAAAATATCATAATCTCATCTCTCACCTCTACCTTTATTTATATACGGTGTGTGTGGATGATGCAGCAACTGTACTCAATAACTTTTGTTTTGTATTAATTTACATTTACTTTTTTGACTTACTCGTGTAAGGCATTGACTATTTGACGTTTGAGTATGTTTGTTGCATCAGTTTACATATTATATTGTAATTGAAATGATTTGTTAAACAATGAAAATGTAAAACTGGATTTAAAAGCAGCTTAGTAGCCTCTAGCTACTTCTACTCATTAGCTCAACCCTTTACGAAGTAGCGGTAGATTCAATAAGAAAAAATATCTTTTTTGATATTCATAAGTGTCATTTCTTTGAACTACATGAATAAAGTGATTTTGATTTGATTTGACATCACATCTTTTATCAAAATCTTGTGATTTGTACAATTTTAAAATAAAACATTAAACGAAATATTTCTACTTCTATATCAGAACGTTTATTTAAACCGGTTGCAAGCGAATTTTTATATATTACGATATATCATTAAAATTACAATGTCGATAACGGTTTAACACGTCTGATAATTATTTAAATTTTCAAATGGAATAGCTTACATTCAAAACGTATCGTTTTGTGATGACAATGTATTTGCAAGTACTGCAAAAGTCATTAAAATTACAATTTTATACATATATTATGCTTACTTTTCAAATGCATATTTAGAAGTTATGCGGACATAACTTTCATGCATACAAATATTGAGGATGAATTTATACTTTCTTCCTTATGCCTTCGCTGTAGTCTGGTAAAAACTTGGTTACATTTGTATAAACATTTGTCAGTCTACTTGCACAGACTCAGTATAACATTTAGCTGTGCATTGCACGTGTTAAGTACCGTTTTCGTCCGAATTCCAAAGTGTTTCGCGTTAGCTCACCTACATTGCAAATATATACACCAAGGATCACTTAACTCCCTCGACAGTTGACCTATTAACCTTCATAAGGATTAACGACATTAGTGCCGGCAGATGCTCATGTTTAGAAGCATAGCGAAACTCTCTAAGAAAAAATCGATTCACTCGATTGTATGAAACGTGCAGTCATTGATAGATTGACAGATGACGGCTTTTATATTGTAAAATACGGAGAGCCAAAATCCACTACGTTTTATGCAAATTGTTGGCTTTCAAACTTAGCCGGATTATACTTCCTCGCCAATCACCATACTGTAATTACTACAATTTAAAACATATGTCAAAGTTTCATACTAAACTAAGCCTCTTATTACGTAGTATTTACATCCTCTTTGGTGTTCTAGAATATAGTTCATCACAGAAGTCGGGAGACCATTGCAGCTCATGTCTTTTGAAATGATGGGCGCTTAACAATAAGGTGGACCATTTATTCGATTGGTATATATATATTTGGTATACTATTATAGCCACACAATCTGTATAGTTTTCTTGTATTATATTTGAATGTATGATCATTAAACTATATATTAATAGCTGACTCGCCATTAAATTCTCTCCATACAGGTATGTCCATACAAAACAAATATTGAAATAAAAATTATTTTGGGTTCCAAATCGAAATAAAAACTATCCTATCTCTCAAGTTGGACCAAACTGCACTCAATGAAGTAATCTCCATTAAAATCCGTTCTTTAGTTTAGAACTCCATCGAGGACAAACAACGTGTCACGTAATTTATATATATTAAGATGTATAACTAGCTGACTGTAGTGTCATTGTTCTGTTGAAACTGCAGCCAGTTAAGATTATTCATTTAAATTTTTTCGGTTGTTTCGGAGTAAATTTCGAATATACAACGTACACTATATTCACTTTTAAATTTCAAAATATTTATTTAAATAGGATTTTGAATCAGTCATTGAACGTCAAAAGCTAGCCATTCCATAAAATATGGCTCAGACCTATTATTAAATGAAATTAAATAATTAATAGCCTGAAAGTGATTGCTCTATTTATAATTTGTGGTATCATTAAATTTGAGGTATCATGAAAGTCATTTATGATATATTAACCTTTACCATCCTTTACCACATAATCATTTTCTAACAATTATTGTTAATTTTGTAACACATTTGTTTCGTACATTTTCTGGGTTGTAAAAGCACAATATACATCACTTAAGGAAAGATTTACTAACTCTAGTACACATAATAAGTGAATTTAGTTCAGATAATAAGTTTATTTGGTTTCTGGTAGCATAAATATGATTATCACAGTTTCTAGAAAATTCACTAATTTGGTTTGTTTTTTACTTCGATTATGAGGTAAGTGTCATCCACAAAACATACTTCTCGTAACTACTACTACCTCTTGTTTTTTTCTATAAAGTCAACTAGATCTTTAATGTAAATAAAGAAGAGGAACGGTCCAAGAATTGATCCTTGTACCCCCGTACTGAAAAGAATCTCAGGAGATTTCTTGTCATTCACATAAAATTTCTGAATTCTATTGCTCAAGTTTGGAATTCAAAGATTCAGTGCTTTATGTCATAATGACATAGCTTCAATCAAAATATAAATGTAGATATATCACAGATAGTACAAAGTCTGAGTTTGCTCTATAGATCTCAGCCTAAGTGCATTCTGTGATTCCTCCCAAGCATCAACAATATTCTTGATTTGCTCAATATCTGCATCCCCTAGGGATGTTCAACTACGAATGTACTGACAAACTATTATATGAGGTCACTTTTGAGAGTTAAAGTAAGTAAGCATTTGGCTTAAATATATATAAGATAAATAAATTTTATATATAACATGGCTACTTATAAATTTACACATTATAAAAAAAATCATAATATTAATATTATTAACAAAAAACATCTAAAGTTCGTGAAGGAACATAAGAACTTACGTAAGTTCGGGTAATAATAAACGTGTACACATCAGTTAATTGGCTATCAATAGCTGTAACAATTCGAAGATCAAAGCGAAGGTCTCCTGATAAAGAACACGCGATAATTCCCACGGCGTGAGTTGAATGAGTCAAGTGGAAGCAAGGCTCCGTCCTGGTCGACCGACAAACGTGTTAATTGTACTAAGCGTGCTCCAAGACGGCCATTCAAGTTGCCAAGAGATACTGCTACGTACTAGCTAAACTATTTCTCAAATTTTTTTTTTGGAGACTTCCTTGCACAGCATGCTGGCTAGATTATGGGTACCACAACGGCGCCTATTTCTGCCGTAAAGCTGTGATGTGTAAGCATTACTGTGTTTCGGTCTGAAGGGCGCTGTAGCTAGTGATATTACTGGGCAAATGAGACTTAACATCTTATGTCTCAAGGTGACGAGCGCAGCTGTAGTGCCGCTCAGAATTTTTAGGTCTTTCAAGAATCGTCATCGGCGCTGCATTGTAATGGGCAGGGCGCATCAAATACCATCAGCTGAATATCCTGCTCGTCTCATTATATATCATATCCTTAGTTTCATAAAAGAACGTGTGTAAAGGCCACCAGTGGTAAGCGATAAGGTCGCGTCGCCCATACTCTCTGACAACACTGAAATAGTTACATATCTTTTTATTAGGTACCCATTTAAATAAAACACTTAAGGATTAAAACGCGTGTAATTGTAACTGTGTTTTTACATTATATTTTTGCGTAATAATTACATTTTTTTATTATTATTTTAGTTAACCCGTTTCAAGACCTTTCCAGATCTCGCTTTCAGGAGGACTGCAGATGAAATGAGTCAAGATAGTATTTGTCGTAGTTGTCATTATGAAGTTTAGCGCCATTTATTGCTTCGGAGGAGGTATTTGCTGTAAGCAGATGGTTTTTGGAAAAATTTACTGACAGTGTCCTCTTCTTTTTTGGTATGTGTAGTTGTGGGTTTTAATTTTGAGATTATGAACATCGGGTTAACTAAAATAATAATAAAAATGTAACTTATACGTAAAAAGCTAATGTAAAAATACACAATTACACGCGTTTTAATCCTTTAAAAGTGTTTTATTTAAATGTGTATCTCTCGCGTTAATCAAAGAAAACACTAGGTACCCAGTCACGTCATCCTGGAAACACTGCGGTTTAGAGATGTGACGATACCGATTGCGATAGTAATATTAGCCAAATAGTCGTCAGACAGGTATATCGGCATCGCCGTCCAAACTATGTTTTGGCTTTTGACACTTAACAGCGACATAGCACAGATAATATGTAGTTTTTCAAGGTTTGCACATAAATCATTCACTATAACATCGTAAAAAAAATCAAAATACTAGTCTATGGTTACGATAAACAATAAGGAATTCCAACATTTATTAGAGTAGGGTAGGTGCGATATATTCGGAGTATTATCGTATCGTTTCGAATGTATCGTATTCGATTTTGTGAGTAGACCTCCTGTCTGGCTTCCCTTTCTCTCACGCATACAGTAGCTGTAGTTTAAGTTATTTCTTCATCTGTGAAGAATATATTGAGAGTCGTATCGCAAAGTGGCCTGCTAAAACAATGATAAATCGTTAAACATATTGAATCAATTTAAAGGCGTAACTACAATTGTAATATACAATAACAGCTTAATCACGTAGACCGTCATACAATTTAATTACCGCAACGTTTCCTAGAAGAACTTATCAATGACGAATCCATCTAAAACGTGTTTTATTGTAATCATAACATAAACCACAATACCGAGGTATCTATTGTTATCTAGTCAGAAGGTTTTCAAGGAGCGCGTTGCTCTCTGTTCTGTCTTAGCAAGAACAAAAGAGTAAGAGTAAAGTGCCGCTCAGAATAATTGAGTTTGTCAAGAACCCTGAGTGGCACTGCATTGGGCAGGGCGTATTAATAACCACCAGCTGATTGTCCAGCTCGTCTCGTACCTTACTATCATAAAAAAAACGTAATAGGATTGTGTGTGGCATCGCTGAGATCTGATGGTTTGTTCAACGCGCATTTTCAGGTCGAAAAGGCTTATGCCTTTTTGCGTATTTGTGCTGAATGGGAGTTTATATAAATAAACTCCCATTCAGCACAAATACACAATTCATCTATATATATAAAAATGAATTGCTGTTCGTTAGTCTCGCTAAAACTCGAGAACGGCTGGACCGATTTGGCTAATTTTGAAAATGCTGCTAAATTAAATAAAAACAACAAATTTGTTTTTCCTTTGATGTGTCCATACATAATTTATATGAGAGAATTTATTGACGCACGGTTTGACAGTTCTGCTGTGAAACAATTTCATTACAACAGCAGGGTGCATATTTTACGAAGTAATTTTTGATGTTATGATATATTATTGACAAATTCATATAAAAACATTATTTTATTTATTATATACAGAACAACGTCTGTTGGGTCAGCTAGTTAAAAATAAAAAGAAATGTTACAGCTTCCGATTTTATTGTAGTCTTGTTTTAACACTTCGTTTATTGAGATTCCATATCAGAGACTTGTACTTGTGGTAATACATATATTTTTTAGTGCCCTACTAGGCTCTGTAAAATAAACAATACTTTTGCATACAATGGTATAAAGCTTTACAATGAACTACCAAAAAGTGTATCTAAATCTCTTCTTCTTCTATCTGTACTTATAATAAATCTGTAGAGATCAAATTTCTGTACAAAGAAAAAAAATTATCAAAAGCGAGTCAGGGAGATGTAAGAAGAGACATAAAACAAGTCCCAATTTTTTTTAGAATTTCTTATCAATAAATAAAACTATATATTAAACGCAGTATCGTAAGGCAGTATCACAGTATTGATGATTACGTAAACGATTTGACAGTTGATTTTATGTCAATAAAGTATTTTTGACCTTGACTTTGCCCGAGGGTTACACAAAACCTCCCCGCAAATATCAACAGATGATTTTTTGTAGTATATCTTGTTTTTGACTTTGTTTTGACTTTTTATTAAGCTATTGCATAGCTTCTATCGCGGGCCTACAGCGTGGAGACCGAATCCAGAAATTCCGTAACGAAAAATAACCTAACACTTACTTACTAGATGTATATAGATATTTCGGCACGGTCATTACAGTTGCCGTAGAACAGCGGTTATCACGTATGCTTTTTGTGCAGAAGGTCCCAGGTTCGAGCCTGGGGTACATCTTGATTTTTTTATCAGGTTTTTTTAATTTTTATTATTATGACAAGCATTTTTATTTAGTTTCACCTGTCCCGTTGTCTGTCTGTAATCAAATCTTGCAAGCTAAATTTTACTTACACTTCAAAAACTAACAAAAATAAATCATAATTTTTCATTTATAAAAGTATTAAGTAAGTTCATAGTGTTATATTTTGTTCGGAGCCTTGGACGGATAAAAATAGTGGACATGAAACTGAAGAAGTTGGATTACCATCAATTATGATTCGCGGGTTCGCTTCAAGGTCTATACGAAATATATTGTTAAGTGAACGAGCGAGTGATACATATAATCCAACCAAATTACTTATGCAACATCTTTGAAACATGTACAATAAAAGGCATAAAAGGCATTTATTTTCTCAAAATTGATTCCTTTAGAATTCTTTTTGATGTCATTTCTAATAACTACTAGATGCTACTACCGCTTCGGAAACAGGTGGCGCTCTGAGAGAGAAGAAGTGGCGCAAGAAACTCTCCCAAAATATACAATATTGTACAGTCATTTCTATCGCTATAAAAATATCATAATCTAGTCCCAGGCTGTCCGATCACTTATTCAGCTGTGGAGTAGTAGGATTTAAGACAGGGGCATTTTTTAATAAAACATTTTTTAATTTATTTGTAGATAATGCCTGAACAGTGGCTGGGAGTTTATTATAAAAGTGTATAATAAACTATATACGGTAAATATACATTTACCCTTAAAGCTATTATGTATCTTATGAGTCAATGAGTACTGAATCGAATTGACGTATTATATTTTGTTTATATACCAATCTTTTATTTATTTTAAGAAAGATTAGCTCATAATATATATTAAACTACCTACATTGTACCTGCTTATACGTGAAAAGGCATACTTTATTTATGTTTATATTTTTACAAAAAAAAACAGCGCATTTAAACATTTTTATGATAGTCTCGAGTCATACTCACAACGCCATATTGCTACTGAGGCTGTTAGGCCCAGTAAGCTAGCTTTCCCGGTTTTTATTAATAACTAGCTGACCCAGAAAACGTTGTATTGCCGATATTAAAATCGCGATACAAAAGTAACTGTTTATCGTAGATGGGTGAAAATTTGAAGTTGTATGTATTTTTAATGCTGACTCATAATCAAACAAATTTAAAAAAAAATGTCAAAAAAAAATAAAAAAAAAAATTGTCGCCACCCTTAACATTTTGTCCGATTCTCAGACCTACACAATATGCACTCAAAATTTCATGAGAATCGGTTAAGCCGTTTCGAAGGAGTTTTATATATTAGATTACAATTTTTATTGTTTATAGAACATATTGTTATCATATCATTATAAATGATGATACTGCCAAAGTCATCTAATAGTCGTAATCAGGTAACAACAGTTATACGTTAACGAGGAGAATGATTCACAAAATATATTGATAAATGTTTGACCAATCACTACAAGATTTATAATATAATAAATTATTACAAAAACGTATGTTAATGATACACTGTGGCAACCGGAAACACAGTAAGTATTTCTTTACTCTCAAGCACCGTTATGTTAAGTTACGACGCTGTCTCGGAACATAAAATTTAAATTTACTCACTCGAGGAATCCCGTATAATTTTACATATAAGATGTAAATGAAACTGTATGTTGGACGCAAATATTTTTAAGTATCACAACACTACTAGTATAAACAAAGTCGCTTCCCGTTGTCTGTTTTTTTAATGAAAATAAGGGACTAGACGAGCAGGACGTTCAGCTGATGATAATTGATACACCCTGCCCATTACAACGCAGTGCCGCTCAGGGTTATTGTAAAAACCAAAAATTCTGGCGGCACTACAACTGCGTTTGTCACCTAGAGACATACGTTGTCAAGTCTCATTTGCCCAGTAATTTCACTATTACGGCGCCCTTCACACCGGAACACAATTGATACTCCCTGCTCATTACAATGCTGTGCCGCTCAGGATTTTTGAAAAACCTTAAAAATTTGAGCGGCACTACGCTCGTCACCTTGAAACATAAGATGTTAAGTCTCATTTACCTAGTAATTTAACTAGCTACGGCGCAAACAAAATAATCCTTACACATTACTGCTTAACGGTAGAAATAGGCGCCGTTGTGGTACCCATAATCTAGCCGGCATCCGGTGCAAAGGAGCCTCCCACTTATGTATGCTTAGATCTTTAAAACTATGCAATGGTAATCCATTCAATCATAATTGATGCGTTTTTTTTTCATACTGCGGGAACTCTACCTGTGACTCTACCATAACTTGTAACTATAATCAAAATATTACATTTCAGCGGAAAGTCTTGTTTTAACTAAACTGCACCAGTTTTTTTAAATAAAGTATTATAGAAGGCGAACATTTTTCTAATTTATTTGTATTGCCGTTATTTTGTAACAAAATATGCTCAAAATAGTCATTTTTATAGCAACAACACAACCTTTATAGGTATCTTTAGCTTTATATATACTAGGTTTAATAATAAAATCCCTCTGAAAAAAGTCTGAAGAGGTTTTTTAAAAAATGACTTTGCTATGAATCCTACTTCTCCTACTATGTATGTTTGAACTTCTTTAACGCAAACACTACTGAATGGATTTTGATGAAACTTTGCAGTAATATAGCTTACACACCAAAATAACATATAGGCTATAATTTACAAAAATATTGTGTGAATTATCTATACATTTAAATAAAATTGGAGTGTCTGTTTGTAATATTGAAATAACAGTTTTTTACTAAATGTATATTATGAATACATATACGGTACATACACCAAAATAACATTTTTTACAATTTTTGTCTGTCTGTCTGTTTGTTCCGGCTAATCCGGCGACTTTTATTGGCAGGTAGCTGATGTAATAAGGAGTGACTTAGGCTACGTTTATTTTAGAAAAATAAATCAATGTCCAAGAAATGGTCTAACTCAAAAAATAATTTATATGGCAAAACAACGTTTGCCGGGTCTAACTGCAGATTATCTTATCAATCAGGATGCCTGGGAATATATTGTTGAATATCTTGTGCAATTATTTATGCTTATAAATAAGATTGTGAAATTTGTTAATACAAAATTCATAATTTTGCAAATTTTCGTAATGGTTAGTGACCTTCTGCTCGAAAGGCAGAACTAATACCCACCGTTCGAAAAATTACTTAATTAAAATAAAAAAACATTGTGTGCTTAAAACCACACCTCAAACTTTTCCCTCCATCTATAGCATGTCGCATTACGGACAGCCATGGATTTGGCCTCCAAGGCCCCCGCCCGGCTTCGCTTTTATATCAGCACAGAGGAGGTTTTTAATCGGTAGGTGGTGTTTACACCCGAGCCCGACATTCTTCAATACGTAAATGTATTTTCCTCCTCTCGAAAAAAAAGGGACGGCCTTGGAGTAGGAGTAAACTAGAGTCATTATTTTTAAACAACAGCTTTCAAGGAAGCGTGGGTTCGAACCCCACACGTAACAAAGCTTTCGTTACGTTTTATTTTTATTTTATGAATAGGTAAAGAATAGTATAATAATATTTATATTGTTCTTTTGATTATTTTACTGATAATTCTACGTGATTAAAAAAAAGATTCACTTGCACCGTGATTTCATAAAACCATATAACTGCCATACAAACGAGCGTACGGGTCACCTGGTGTTAAGTGATAGCCGCCGCCCACTTTCTCTTGAAACACCAGATGAATCACAGGAGCGTTTCCGGCCTTTATGGAAGGTGTACGCGCTTTTTTTGAAGGCACCCATGTCGTATACCGGACATACCGCACGAGGAAGCTCATTGCACAGTTTTGCAGTGCGTGGAAGATAACTCCTTGAAAACCGAACTGTGGAGGACCGCCAAACATCCAGTAGTAGGGATGATATCCTAATTTGTGGCGTATCGTACGAAGGTGGAATTTGGCGGCAGGAATCGGGTGAAACAACTCTTCATAAACTACTCTATTTGTTCACAAACTACTCTATAAAATTTTTACTGATAGCGCTCCTTTAGGGAACTACCCGAATGAGCATTACAGAGCCGAGCGTGAGAGCTCAGTCTCATTTAGCTTTGTTGATATAAAAAGTGTTAAATGTGCCTCATTAGGCAACTTCATTAAGTTGAATTCGAAATAAGTCTACATATACACAGGTAGGTAGGAACACAGGTTCTGCGAACTTAAAAGGGAAGTCCTACAAATACTATTTACTAAAATGCTAAATAAATAAATTTTTGATTTTTTTTTTTTTTATATAAATATACAAAACACGGAAAATGAGCGAAAAAAAAATAATTTTAGCTTCCGATCTTCGCGCGTTGGTCTGTGGAAGCCTTCACAGTAACAGTGTGTAAACGGTACTTTTGATTGATTATTTTTGATGTGTCTGTCTGGCCGCCATCTTAGTAACGTCAGTGACGTTACTAAGATGGCGGCCTGTCCCAGTCTCATCGCGCGGGGGTTATAGTCATTCTGGTTTACTTTCTTACGGACGTCACTTGGTGATTCATAAATATACCCAATTACTAAAAGAATTAAATAAAAACACGCTGTCTTGTACAAGGTATAAAACTATATAGTTTTATATGCATTGGGAAAAGAAATATTCAACATTTACTTGGCAGCCATTTTGGAATTCGCGGTTTTGTGGTGTTACCGGTGCGCTTCACTACACCTATACGAATTTTAAGGAATTTTGTTTTATCACGCCAAAGACGTATTACCTCTTGCGTGCGTACAGAAGTACATACACACTTTTTTATATGATTCAAAAATAAATCAAATATGCTTTTTTTCAACTAAAAATGCACAAATAACATGCAAGTTAGTGTTCAAAAGTCAATGGTCTTATTTGTTTTAAAAAACAGGTTTAATTATTACAAATCCGAGCGCACCACATTAAATGTTAATTAATTATAATTAGTGTCGTGATAGCGTGATGTGTTAACAAGACCAGTATTATAACTGTATTATGCGCGTGCTTGTAGGGTACCATATATTTATTCATAAACTTGCTTTTACCCGCGGCACCGCTCGCGTTGATGTCCTCAAATAAGTGTCAAATATCATTGAAATGATATTTTTTTCTGACCAAGATGCTCATGAATTCTTAGACAGAAAGGATTTACTTCTGTAAGGCATTTTGATATATAGACCAAAAGCCCATGAAGTCAGAGATAGAAAGGTTTTACTTTTGTAAGGCATTTTGATAATAAATAAACCAAGAGCTCAGGAAGTCTTAAATAGAAAGGATTTACTTTTGTAAGTCAATTTGATATAAAGATCAAGAGCTCAAGAAGTCTTAGATAGAAAGGATTTACTTCTGTAAGGCAATTTGATATATAGATCAAGAGCTCATGGAGTCAGAGATAGAAAGGTTTTACTTCTGTAACGCATTTCGATATATAGACCAAGAGCTCCCGAAGTCTTAGAAATAATTTACTTCTGTAATACATTTTTATATATAGACCAAGAGCTCGTGAAGTCTTACATAGAAAAGATTTACTCCTGTAAGGCAATTTGATATATAAACCAAGAGCTTATGAAGTCTTAGAAAGAAAGGATTTACTTCTGTAAGGTATTTTGATATATAGACCAAGAGCTCATGAAGTCTTAGATAGAAAGGATTTACTTCTGTAAGGCATTTTGATATATAGACCAAGAGCTTATGAAGTCTTAGATGGAAAGGATTTACTTCTGTATGTCATTTTGATATATAGACCAAGAGCTTATGAAGTCTTAGATAGAAAGGATTTACTTCCGTAAGGCATTTTGATATATAGACCAAGAGCTCATGAAGTCTTAGATAGAAAGATTTACTTCTGTAAGGCATTTTGACATATAGACCAAGAGCTTATGAAGTCTTAGAAAGAAAGGATTTACTTCTGTAAGGTATTTTGATATATAGACCAAGAGCTCATGAAGTCTTAGATAGAAAGGGTTTACATCTGTAAGGCATTTTGACAAAAAAAAATATATATACTTTTAAAATATTTAAGATAAGCATAAACTGATGCGACATTTTTCATAGATGCATTTAATTATGCAAGCCTGTTTTATTCTCACCATGCTACTGCGTACGAGAGTTTTTGATAGTATGTGTCTCAAATGGAGAGGTTTGAAAACGCATTTAATCAATACTAAAGAAAAATTATTCTAAGCGACGAGAAAAAAAAGCGACTTTTTAAAAAGTGCTGATTATTATTTATTTATTTATTGCTTTTACAAATTAAAACGTCATTATAATAAACAATATTTTATGAATTACGTGGTTTCGACTACTTTGTAGCTGTTTAGAAAGAGTGTCATCCTATGCTTTAAAAAAAAATTAGCGGTTGTAGAGACTACCTACCGATAGAAGTGAAAAAATAGAACTTCATAATATTTAAAAACAATTAAATTGTTAATTGCCATTTATTTTGAAAACTTATTTTCAATAAAACATTAATAAAACAAAAACATTATTTCAACAATGCACGGTACATACACATTTAACTTTTCACTAAATCCATTCAATTTCACTTAAAAGATATACACAGCACTAATGTTGCACAATACGTCAGCTGTATAGCTACAGGTATACTGCTATTAGCATTTCGGTGACGTGAACTCACAAGATTTCACCCATCCAAAAAGCGTCTATTTTTCTTAATTATTTATTTATCGCGTGCACCAGCCATGAAATAAAAGCGGCCAAGTGCGAGTTGCACTCGCCCATTAAGAGTTCCGTAGCTTCCAATAACATAATAATACAAGGTCTTATAGTTCGTTGTAACTTTGATCGATGTTTTAATAATAGTGTATTCAAAACAAACTAATTACTATATCTCGTTCAAACCAATTTTTGATGGAAGTTTGCATGGTAATGTACACCATATATTTTTTTAGTTTTATCATTCTCATATCATTTGGAAGTGTCTCGCGCGCTAACTATTCAGTTTAGAAAAAAATTCAATTAGAAACCTCTATATCATTTTTGAAGACCTTTCAATGGATGCCCAATGCTATACGTATGGGTTTGAAAAAAAAATTTTGAGTTTCAGTTCTAAGTATGGGGGACCTCCAAAATAAATATCAAAAATAATATAAATAAAAATCTTAATGCGGATCACAGAATGCATCTTCTTACCAACAGTATAGTTCTTATAGTTTCGAAAAAAAGTGGCTGTGATATACGGACAGACATGATCAATCTATATGGGTTCCGTTTTTGCCATTTGTCTACGGCATCCTATAAATTTTAAACTCAAGCAAGCATTGAATTGTTCCAGACGCGACAAGTATGTGACGCCACAGGGTGTGGACAGTAAAGCCAGGCCAGTGCTACTCTCGAGCCCTGCGGAGTCAGGATGCATACAATGGACACATTGAACTACGGCCATAAGAAGTATCGTCCACCATTGTCACCCACCAACTTCTACCAGCATGATTTCTACTCAAGACACTCGACCTTGCGTCCACAGGTTTGTGATCTCTATTAATATACTAATACCGGGATATTTACCCCAATAAAGCTGACATATTTACCAGTGGGAGGCTCCTTTGCACAGGCTGCCCGCTAGATTATGGGTACTACAACGGCGCCTATTTCTGCCGTGAAGCAGTGTAAACATTACTATGTTTCGGTCTGCAGGGCGTCGTTGCTAGTAAAATTACTGGGCAAATGAGACTTACCATCTTATGTCTAAAGGTGTCGAGCGCAATTGTAGTGCCACTCGGAATTTCAGGGTTTTCCAATTCTATATATTTTTTTCAATTTCGCGTTTTATCACACTCAGCAAAGTTTTATTTAAGTAAAGTCTGAGCAAAGTCTGAATACGATCTATAGACCTCAGCCTTAGATGCTTAAGGAAAATGAACAATACGGGAGTTGACACTGGTTTCATCTTTATGCACAGATATCAACTTACAAAGGCCAGTAGGCCTCTAAGATCAATACACAATACTTTATCATAATGCTTACTAGAGACTATAAGGCAGGGGCGTGCATATCTTATAGGCAATTAGGCAGTACCTACCTTGTTATGAACCTAAATAAATATAGCACTAGTGCTTAGTTAACGTTTATTACCTACGGTAGGCACTCTACAGATTGCATTTACGAAGCAAGCAGCGTTTCATACAACTTATGTCGTACTTCCACAAATAAAGCACACCTACTATTAGTTAGCTGTTAGATATACAGTACCTACCTTGGTAGAAAACCAATGCAAACCCTGCTATAAGGTCAAATGAATATATTTTTGGACGGAAGGAATGTTTTATTATTCATTCTGTCGGGCAATTTACCATAAACAAAATAGTGTCAAAGTTCGTGAGATGCAAATGGACAACTCTAAGCGGGCTTAAGCTAACTAGCTGCTGGGTTTTGCTTGTAGCCAGCCAGCCAGGCTTAGTTTGTAATAACAGCCGGGTTAAGTGAATAAAAACAGCTGAGGTTGTCTAATAATTAAAACCGAATTAAGGTAGTAATCACAACTGGATTAATTTGGTAACCACAGCCGGGGTTCGCTAATAATTACAGCCTAATTTGACTTACAATCACAACCGGGTGAAGTTAGTAACAACAGCTGAATTTGGCTTACAATCACATACGGGTTAATTGAGTAATAACAGTCGAATTTAGTTAACAACTACAACCGGGTTAAGTTAGTAATAACAGCCGAATTTAGTTAACAACTACAACCGGGTTAAGTTAGTAACAACAGCTGAATTTTGCTTACAATCACAACCGGGTTAAGTTAGTAATAACAGCCGAATTTAGCTTACAACCACAACCGAGTTAAGTTAGTAATAACAGCCAAATTAGGCTTACAACCGCAAGTGGGTAAAGTAAGTAATAACAGCCGAATTTAGCTTACAACCACAACCGGGTTAAGTTAGTAATAACAGCCGAATTAGGCTTTCAACTACAAGCGGGTAAAGTTAGTAATAACAGCCGAATTTAGCTTACAACCACAACCGGGTTAGGTTAGTAATAACAGCCGAATTCGGCTTACAATCACAACCGGGTTAAGTTAGTAAAAACCGCTGGGTTTGGCTTACAATCACAACCGGGTTAAGTTAGTAAAAACGGCCGGATTTGGCTTACAATCACAACCGGGTTAAGTTAGTAAAAACGGCCGGACTTGGCTTACAATCACAACCTTGTTAAGTTGGTAAAAACAGCCGGATTTGGCTTACAATCACAACTGGGTTAAGTTAGTAATGACGGCCGAATTTGGCTTACAATCACAACCGGGTTAAGTTAGTAATAA